>JAVQIZ010079368.1:0-20315 GCA_036023535.2 Galaxias brevipinnis
AAAGTTTGTGTGTCTCTCTCTCCGAGATAGAGAGAGAGAGAGAGAGAGAGAGAGAGAGAGAGAGAGAGAGAGAGAGAGAGAGAGTGAGAGATTGCGTGGTCTGGGTTTCAATTGAGTTGGCCACATAGTCTCAAACTAATGGGATTAATACTTTCCATTTAGAAGACAAAAGCCTTGAACATTAGCGGAAATCCATGTTAATTACAAACCTTCATTAAGTCAGCACAGCTGTCAATGTCAGATAAACGTGAATCCGTTTCGATTCCACCCCTGCTCTTCTCAGAAGTGAACATCTCTCACTGCCCATAAAGGTCTTTCGCCTCTTTCCAAAATTATTGCAGCAGTCAACGTAAATCAAAACATCAAAAATATTACCTGTCTTCATAACAACACAGTGTGAAGACAGCGTTCCTTTGTAAATTGTAAATTATCATGCCACAAGCGCGTACCTCAACATCACCTACTGCCAAACATGTTGCAGTTACACTTGCCACACTACCAGGTTGAATTAAATAATACATGCTTGCTCCCCAAAAACAAAAAGAAACATGCATGCACACACACCAACATACAGACATGTGTCAATGTATGTTCGTTTTGTAACGATGTAAAGATGCAAGTCATTTCATTACTATTTATCGTGGAAGACTGGGTTGATCAAAAACCCAAAAAGATTTTAGCCAGAAGAGTAAAAACACAAAAACATCAAAGTTTTGCAAGAACCATTAACCAGCTTTTGATCTGTAGCAACAATGCTGAAGAAACCTTTTTTTAAAAGGATTGACGTATTTCTCAGACACTTTCAGATGCAGACCAACCACACTCATTTACCAGCCCTTTGAGGTAACATAAGAGTCATGCACCAGCTCTACATGAGTTTGGATCAATGAAAATACTGTGTATCATGAAATACACGCACGTAAACTTCAGCAATATCAGAAATACAAGGAAGATCCAGATATATTGTGATTGTGGCTGCGGTGCGGAAAAAGCTGTGTTACTGTTGCTGGAAAATATCTAGATGAAAAACAATAGATACAATTGCTAATTTACTGAAAAAGGGTTTATTTTAGCTGTAGGACAAGAGGGCACCATAAAGTTTGGGTTGCCGGGCAACCGCAGAGAGGTTTACAAAGCTGGCAATGTAGAGTTGTTCACATAACACAGTGTGAATTACAACAACAATCTGCTCCTCGCACATCCCCGCATCCAAGCTTTGATTTGATTACACACCAAATGTTATTTACCCTTAAGTATTGTTTTCTATGAAGGACGTGTCCATTATGTTGTGCCAATACAGCCTAGTACTTGAGCATGTTTAAAAAGTTAGTGATGGACCATCACTGATGGTTAACATGACAAATTGTGCTCACATTTGGTAAATAAGACTGCACAGTTTTAAAACCTGCATAGAGCTGGTTCATAGAGTGAAGTGATTTCCCAGAAGAAGTCGCACGTTTATGCTTTGAATGAAAAGCACACTTTTTCCACCACCAACAGCAAACAGTGGCCTAAGTGCCACAAGAGGTGTGTACTGGCACTATTGCCGGGTTGATAATAAAACGGCCGACCTTGCTGCTACGGTGTGAAATTGAGTTGCTGAATCTCGGCCAATAAACAAAAAGGTCCAGCTACCCCACAACACTGTGCACGCTGAGCGGCATTCAGTGACTGATAATTTCAGAACTGTCACTCCGTTTGATTGATGTCTCCCCGTCCCTGTTCATCCCCCTAAGGAGCAAGGCAGAGGGTTGTTTCTCATAAAAGATGATGCGAAGAAACTGAACGAGGAACTCAACCACAATTGTGAGCCTCAAATTGTCAACAAGAGATAGAGGGAGAGAAATAGAGAGAAAGAGAGAGGGAGGGAAAGAGAGAGAGAGAGAAAGAGAGAGGGAGAGAAAGAGAGAGAGAATGAAATAAATAACAGCCTGAAGAGCCAATACCTGAGCTATTTTATCTGAGCGCTGACACTTAATTTCAATAACTGTAATGGGATAGCTACGAGCCATGTAAACAGTGCCTTGCAGGGCTTTCAGCTGGAACATTAATAAAATAGACTTCATATCATGAAACTATGGCGTGATATCAGATCTTCAGGGAAATCAGCTCTTTTCAAGTGTATACACAGCATATTCCTTAGGGAATTTTATCTTGTTTAACATGGCTTTCGGAACAAATACGGCACACCTTAATTTGAAAACAAACCTTGCAGTAACGAGCAGAACCCCAACTATTGTAATGTGCAGGAGGTACAACTGTTATCCTGTCCAATTCTTGTTAGAAATGTCCAAAAAGGTACAAGAGCATGTTCACTATGTTAACTTTACTAATCCATCACCTAAAAGAACTCCCATTGAAAGTAATTTTGCATCCTATTGCAATACTGTATGATGTGTTCAACATGTATTTTATACGTCTTAATTCACGGATTGAATGTGTAGAGCACCTCTTGTTTGGCTGTATCCTCCTGTCTCCTCTCTTCCAGGTTATCCTGGGTTTGGGTGAAGCCCGGGGCCGACATTCCAGGGATGCATCTTTACCCAGGGTAGCAATGACCCGCACTGGATTGGGGTTAAAGATAGGGGCTGACGCTGTCAACGAAATAAACACAATGGTTTGAGGTTTAATACCAGTCTTCAAAACAGATTCTGTATTCACTTTACTGCAGTATTCTTTTCATGTCACACAGCGGGTTGATAAGTATTCCAGGTGGGTAGTCTGCCTTGCCTGTCAATTTGTGTAAACCAGAGGGGCGAAGTGGTGAATTTTCAGCAGGAAACCAGGTTTACCAAAGGGAAAATATTTCCAGGCTAAACATGCTATTAAAATAGTTTTGCCCTTCACCGTGGTAAACTTTGGCATTTAAAGATAATTAGCAGGGAAATTTGAAGGCCGTTCGCTGCAGAGGAGAATGACACATCCTATGATTCACCTCACTCATCCTGAGACCAAACTGGTCATAATTGCATTGACCTTGCCATTCGTAAAGTTGATATGATTACGTAATGCATCTAAAATCCTACAGGAACACATCATAAAATGTTTTGAACAAGGAAAATATTAATTTAGACACCCTCCCAGTATTTGTAATACAAAAGTAAGCGAGTGGCCACACACACACAGACACACACACACAGCTGATGCTAGAGCTCTTGAGGCCATCCATAGGCTGCGAGGCTTTGTCTAGACGGGTTATTCAAATGTTGAGTGATGGTTTGTAGGTGACATTAGAGATGATGACAGCCCAATCTCAGCTCTGGCTGCTGGCCAGCCCCTATCTATCCTCTCTCTCTCCCTCCCCCTCCCCCTCTTCCTCTCTCTCTCTCTCTCTCTCTCTCTCTTAGCTCTCCGCTCGCCAACCATTTCCAAGCCGCCTGTCTTCAAGCCAGGGCCACCTTCTGACAGTGACAGAGGTCCCCTAGGACAAGGAAACCAAGGGGGGAAACAGAGGACTCGTTGCGGCTGTGTGTGTGTGTTTGTTTTAATCAAAAATAGTACTAGCTGGCCCTGAAGCAGCTGGTGGCACGCACGCTGCATCAACCTTATCCCCTCCCCCCCCTACCACCCCCTTCTTCGCATCCTCCTCCATCCTCCCAGTTGAACTGGATCTGGGACAAGATCTCAGGCAGCGGAGCGGGGGCAGCCAGTAACCCAACGTAGCCTCCAGTGATGGCTCCTCGGCGCGGCTTTATTGGCCATGTAATCTGTCCTGATAGTATTTGCTTGTGGACATCTCCCAAACGACACAGGTCAGTGGGAAAGGACGCCGGAGGGGGGGTGGTGGAGTTAGGGGAACATTCATCACCAGCGTCTAAAAATCCTCGTTCTGACTGGTCGTCCAGGGAGGAGGAGCGGGGGAAGGCACCTCCTGGTCAGCTTACATGAACCATATCTAGGGCTGCTTAGTGCAAGAGACACTCCATCTTGTTTTGAAAAAGGAGGAATGGCGTGAAGCTTGGAGTTGCCATAGTGATGTCTCAAGCGACTACGCATTCATTCCACATGCTTTCAGAGACCGTGTCCTACATACACACCTGAACATATTAACAACATGTCACAGGTCACACGCCGTTTTATATTGTCCTTTTTATTTCACCGTAAGATTCTATAAACGCCAGTATCTAGTCTCCACCGACTCCTCCATAGAAAACAAGGGAATACATCTGAGACAGTAAATCAAAGTGGCCCGCTGAGGAACAAGAGCAAGAAGAACACATGTGTCATCAGATGTGTCCCCGTATTGAAGGTGACAGGGAGAAAATTAGTGTATAAAAAGAGTGGCGGACAGAGGCATAGCGCCTGGGTCCCCTATCCTCAGGAGGACATAGGACTCTGGAGTCTCTGTCTCCACTGAAAGCAGTTCCCTTCAGAGAGATGAATGGCTCTCGTGTAAATGATCTCTCAGGTATCCAGACAGATGAAGACGCAGCGGAGGGCTATGCTTTGTTTTGACAAGATTCGGCAAAGTCGTTTATTGGGAATATCTCCCAAGGTGAGGCTGCGAGTGCGGGCGTACGAGAGACTTGGTCTGTTTGCCTTTCCAATTAGCCCGAGAGCTACTCACTATGGTGGCTTTGTCAGATGGTGAGATGTAACGGGAGCTGCAACCTTCTGTGTTTTACATCTTTTGAAAAGACATGCCGCTGATGACATTGCTTTTTATTAGCAGTTAAAGCTGCAAATATCTCCTTAACAGACATAGCACACGGTAAGATGTTAAGTTGAGGCAAGAAATGTTTCCTGTTTCATGTAGACCAAAGGACAATGTTTCTTACATAACAAACAGCCTCAAATCACACCAAAGGAAGAAACAATCAATGTCTTTTGCAGCTGTTTGTTCCTGTGAGTATACTGCCCACCTGCCAGTCATTGCTTTCTAGTCTACCTAAAAATTAGTGCAAAACCGCTTTCCTCAACCTGATGCATGCAGACATCTTTGCAGACATCTATACATTGAATATAACACTATAAGGCACTTCCTTTCTTCATGGCAACCACTGTTTGCGTTAAATGAAGGCCTATTGACCGCCGATCAGCACATTGCAATGGTTCAGGCTGTTGCAAATAGTTCCATCTCCTCTCTATCCGCCAATGGCTTATTCAGGTAGTCAAGGTTTCTTGCGAATACTTGGGCAGGACTGTCATTGCTTGTGGAATGTCAGAGAACAAACTTGGGGACTGATTGAAAAAAACAAGTATTTTTTTGTTCCAAACAAAAGCAATTTCTGAACGAAAAAAAGGTCATTACCTGCTGACACTTCACTCTTAAGAAACAGAAACCCTTGATACTTGGTAAACTAGGTATAAAGATAGGTTTTGTTTCTGGTCTTTCTTTGTAACAAGGACGGAAAACATCACTATGGCCACAAGCACAATTTCACTGCATAATGAAAAATAAAATGTATAGCTACCAAGAATTTTCAGTTCAGCATTGGAGTAGATGGCGCCATACTTATTTTCAGCGACACACTGGTACATTCCAGAATCCGCCTGATGCACTTTTTGAATAATGAGTTCTCCATTAATTATTTCCACTCCGCTCTGTAAGAAAGAAATGACTGAACTTAACGCCAAAATCTGACCTAGAATGAGACCTAAGAAAAACCCTATTAATTTGTTTTTAACTTTAAATAAAGTTGAATTAGAATCTCAAAGCATTGCATTACAATTGTAGGTTGCAATCTACAGAAAATAACAAGTAATTACAAAAATGTAACTTTTAACGGAACATCTTGTATAACACAACATTGCTTGATATGAAACAATATATATTGTATGTCTTTCAGACTTAAATGTGATATTTGCTGGCGTAGCCTACAGGACGGTATTTTGAGGTTACAGTGAGTACCTGGGGGGTGAGGGGGGAGCCGTTGCGGAGCCAGCGATAGGTGGTCCTGGGCCTCGCTGTGGCCTTGCATTCCCACCGGAGCTCCTCTCCACTATCCAGTTGGGTGTCATTTATCATCCGGATCCACTGTGGGAAGGCTTAGAGATAAAAAATAAAAAAATAAAACAGGAGGATATCCTTGAAACACACATTAACACAAATCACAGCATGAACGCGTGTCCCTGCACATGTAATGTTCGAGCAAGCACAGACATACAGACAGACATACACAAACACACACATCCAGAGTTGAACACACACACAGTATACAAACACACACAAAATCGACTCAAAAATCCTACAAATCAGCACTAAGGTTTTCACCGTGTTATCCCCTGTATATGTGTTGAACAATACTTCACAAGCCTGTGAGTAGCTGTCGGACAGTCAGCATGAGTAACCTCTACTAAAGACAGTGGTTCAGGTTGAGTTACAGCTGCTGGCCAGGGCCATAAAGACCTGCCTGGCTTCCTGCGTAGCTGCTCCATTCTCCTCCTGTCCACCCCCCTCCCCTCCCCAAGACCTTCACCAAGAGCACAGGGCCAAGATAATGAACCGCCTTGGCCCTGAGAGGACACAATTCCAAGGCCCCAGCACTCCCTGACAACTCCCGTCCTCCTCCCACATGACGGAGAGAGAAAAGGAGGGAGCCTAATTTGCAGCGGCTCATGCTGGATGTAATTTACACAGGTCAGCCCGCAGTGTGAACCTTCATTGTGAGAGGGACCTTCCTGGCCATAATCATTCAATCAAACCAAGAGAAAGAAAGGTATGACTAGGAAAGGGCCATATGCAAAAGGTAAGGAGGAACGTGTCTGGCATACCAGGGGGGATGTGCTGCAGCAGCCCAGCGGCGTGAAGCCTTCCCCTTCTATCCCCATGTCTGTCTGCCTGTCTATCTGTCTGGCTAAGCCGTTCTGCTCTGCACGTGGGGGCTGACATCCACGACCTGCTGCTACACCAATATCGCCTGATCTACAATAATGCAATTTTTTTTGTTGAATTTGGTACGGCGGTTTTTATTACATCTTGTTGAACAGATTTGGTTATTATTTTATGGGATAAATTACTTTGTATGTACATGTTCACAGTAAGACATCTTATAATAGGCCCATCGCTGACGGTCTTTGTTAAAATGTCTTGCCTTTTATACTGTACTGCAGAGAAACATAAAAGACTTATGACAAATGCTTTTTCATACTGCCCTAATTTAAAACACCTGTACACCCTCCGCACCATTAATCTTTAGAGCAATATGCTAGTATTTTTATGACATAACTTTCGGCTAGTAAGTGAAAAGGAAAATACTTTAGAGACACAACAAGTCGGTCTACATTTTTGCCAATCTGTATTTCTTTGAATTTTGTTAGGTATCAAAACAACGTTGATTCATTTATTTCTTAATGCTTCAAATAAAAAAATTATAATAATATTAAATAATACTACTACTTATAATAAAAAATATAAATAATATTACTATAAATAATAATACATGTTGAACAAAAGAGTATCATGGAGTTGCAGTATAATACGGAGCATTGCAGAACTCACAGTAGACCTGTAGATGACCTTTAAAAGCCGTGCCCCCCCTGGGGTTCTCAGCTTTGCACTCGTAGGTTCCCGAGTCGTCCAGCTGAATGTTAGGGATCTCCAGAACGGCCTGGGACTTACGGAGTCGTGCCTTTTTAGGTATGTTACCGTTCATCTTCCTCCATGTGATAGTGGGAACGGGACTGAGAAACAGAGAAGACTGGAGGATTAGAGGATAAGAAACAGTGGTATAACAAACTAGTGCAATAAGCATGAAATGCCAAGGGTACCTTTTCCACGTCAATTAATAAAAAACTAATATGGCTATCCTATGCTTTCTAGTCAGCCTAAACTGTAAACAATATATGAAATCAGTTTGTGTGTCACTGAGGACCAGATACAGGACTGCAGGTCTTAACACTACAGGATGTGCTGTGACGCACTAAACTGCACATTGTTGTCCTCTAAAAAATAAAGGAAACTAAATGTTGCAAGCTATAGTAAAGGAAGAGAAAAGAGTCTTCCATGAACAATACCATTACTGAATTTTTGAAGTAAGACATTAAAACCCCATGCCATATTCAAGTCATTATAATGTCAGTTATTTTCTATACTGTTCAAAAAAAGTACATAGCAATGGGCCGACGTGCATGAATGAAACCAACATGACCTCCTACGGTATAGTACGGACATACTGAGATTTGATTTTTGTTAAGAGAGCATTACGTATTCAAATCAGGTTATTCATGCTAGTCACGGAGATTCCTATGATTAGTGTTGGAGAACAGTCGTCCATCAATGTTTGTTGACGGTATGCCCCTATGAATCCTTGTGATAGACGGCTTGCACATGTAAAAAAGAGAATACCTTCCTACACTTTATCAGTGGTGTGGTTGTATGACAGCTGCATTTGACAGGTCTCTGAATGAAAGAAATGTGACTCCGGAGGAACTTCCAGAGCACCCATCAATCACACAGCCAAGATGGAAATGTAACATCCCACAGCTTTTTTATCCATTGAACATTCGCAAGGACATTCATGGGCAACGGTGTCTGACTAGGATTCAGATCACGTCCAAAATTAAGCGCAGCCCTCACATTAAAGACATACTTCTGTCCAGAATTAGCTAGGGATCTTCAAAGCTCGTAAAAACAATGGAGGACAGCATGTGTGGACCTGACGTTTGGATATGACCACTGTAAAGATTTTGTACACGCACACATTACAATTACACAAGAACAAAACACAGAAATACAGATTCAGCACCTTATAAGGTCACCCACATTCACTTTTGTCTGGTCTAATTGGGCACATGCTCACACATTAAAGGTGCAGTAGTGAAGTCTAGAGATTTGGGCAAAACTTCACAATCAAAACGGCAAAAAAAGCCCACCTCCTGAGTCTCTGACCCTTCCTATCCCTCTCCTTAGCCCCTCCCCTCAGAGAATGTTTACACATGCCTGCGCGCTCCCTAATATGAGTGAGCTTGAGGAAGACAGAAGGTGCACTAGGTCAAAATTTTTGTTAGTGTTTGCCTGGGCTTCCAAATATTTTTGAGAGGCTGAATACAGGGCCTAGGGCGTTCACAGAAAACGTCTCTCAGAGCATTTGACTAATTGATATCAGCCAGGAGGTAGGTAATAAATTAAAGAATATTTCAAAACAAAATCCTAGGAAATTCAACTTAAACCTTTAATATTCATTTGCTGACTTCTCTGGTTGGCTAGGAATATCAGTGGCTGCCGCCTTAGTCGTGCAGTCGCTTGAACCCAATTCCAATTCCTTAATCTTGGGAAGACAAAAAGGAGGTGTCGAGTACACAAATTTGATAGCAGCAGTCTACAAAATACTGTTGACTATACTTATTGATTATATATATATATATATATTTTTACCACTGCTCCCATTACACCAGCCACAGGTAAATTTGCTTACTTTATAAATATAAAGTTATCTGAGCTATCCAACATTAGTGACCTTGGTTACTGGTTGCTAACTGACTATTTAGTTATTCACCATGTATCGAACGTTATCTTCTTACTGACTGAATGAAAAGTACAGGACCCTGGCTATATTGATTATTTATTTTCTGAGTATTTATTTGGATTCAAATAATTCAGTACATTAAAGTATATCTAAGAGGCAGTCTTTTTGCCTAAACAACTTTGCCCTTGACAGTCCCAAACAATGTTGAAAAAAATCTGTCAATCCAGCTAGTTTGCATTATCAGCAGGGAGTAAAGGCAGTGTGGCTTTATCCTCGCACAAAGAACTGTGTCCTGTTTGACCGACCTGGCGCATCATACATATTGATCGAGAGGGGAACAAAACCAATTCTAAGTTTGTTTTTATCCCTATACAAAGACTGACATTTCTTAATAGGGCACATTGATAAATCATTCATTTGTAGGTAAAAGGGTAAGTCACTGGGATCACCGTCAAACTGAAAGCCATCATGCCCAAATTAACTCTGAGCCTGGGGAACGAGGAGAGGAGCTAAGGCTGTCTTTTCTTGCTTTTTTTTTTTTACTTTTCTGTTTGCAGATCATTCGAAAGCCTCTGTTTGGTTTAATATGGAAAAACGTGTGATGTGAGCACTGCAGTACAATGTCTATATATTTAAGAAGTGACATAATTAGAATGCAGATGATTAATTGTAAATGCCTTTCACCAAGAAGGAAGCCCTTGAAAGCAATGCAAACAATTACGAGGTCCTTAGACATGTAGATTAGCGACTGTTTGCACTTAAGAAAGGATAGAGCAAGTAAGTATTCATGACTATTAATGATAAACAAAGTGAAGTAGGGATAACACAGGATTGTGTTATGAGATGGAGACGATGTTGCGCTGTGAACAACATTCCACTCCCATTATATGAGAAGGCCTACATTAAAACCTTCCAGATCTCATATGTAGGCTACATAAGTCCTTTTCATTTCATACACAAGGGTTCACAAAAGCAAGATGTTCCCTATCTCTCTAATGTATTGCATAACAACCACTACTATTTGTGATGAATCACACCCGTGCCCAGGTAGCATGCCAGGCCACTTTCCGACCCAAGAAGACATTGCAGAACCGACTAATTTTAGCCATAGATACAATTGCGTTTGCCTCAGGTTGCACTATGCTGACAAATGTCGGCGTGCGTTTTTTTTTTGCTCCTTCTGACAGTACTACTTTGGCAATGGTCATTCTTTATAGACCTAACCTTGGCCCTGCCATGTTCATAAGAGACACTAAAAGCCCCCCCTGCAAACATCTGCAGGCTCACCTTCTTCCTACTAACAGGGGATATAGCCCCCCAGGGCAGTACTGCACTCTTCTTTGTTTCTTTCTGCAATAACATGCCATCAAGGAGGCTAGCTAGTTATGATGCTTTTGCTCTTCAATGTGAAAACCACTCAGCATTCAGCCTGGAGACAATTTCAATATTTGAGAGATTTAAGTCTGAAGAATATCCTCCTTGTCTGTATCCATTAAGCTTGTGCCGGCATAATACAATTTTACAAAAATGTTTCATGAAACATGACTAAAATATTCATTTATGTACGTACATAAATATACAGTTTTTGCGTGTGTGCTAACATGGATGCACACATATTCTATATAAACACACCAGGCAAGAGTGATTGAAATAAAGCTTTACATTGCAAATACACTAACTTCTAATTATTTATTAGGCTTTTAGCTATTGATTTCACTTGGTTTTGTCTACAAATTTGTTTTGTTTTGTCACAAAGTTGTGTCATTGAGCAGAATCACAAGTCGATATCTAGTGTGAGCACCACTTGCCCCATGCTGTACATTGGTAAGGTTTGTCCTTTGTCCATTGACCTTATGAGGTTGTGAATGGTGGCATGTTGAATGTTATGTCACTCCCTCTCTTCCACGGCTGTGCACAGTTGGTGGAAATTGGCAGAAAGGGGTCCACTGTGTTGAATGTGCTGGCACAGAATATCCGGCGCATATTCAGCGGATGAAATGTCTGTATGCTGAATGAGAAGGCCATGGCATAACTGGGACATTATGGTAAAGCGGCGGCTTTATGGTGGAGAAATGGACATTCACACTCTGCAAACCGCTATAGTTGGCATGCCTGCAATCTGCAGTTTAGTGGCAACTGCAGCATTCTACTTTGAAGCCACTTTATTTCGAAGTCACTTTATTCTCCCTATAAACAAAACCTGTGTGAAGATCACGCTTTAAAACTGTCATGCTGATATGTCACACCTGTCAGACAGGGCGTCTTTCATGTTGAAAACAGATGAAATGTGCACAAACACAAGTATGCCTGTTTAAAGTGCGCACACAGTATAAAACATCACTTAAAAGATTGTTTACTCCAACAACATCAACAACAAAAGTGCAATGCATTTTTCAGTGTTTGTTAAGTGTATGTATTTATATCCATAAATGTACTATATGTGTAAACTATCACAGTGGTTATTGAGCACCTGTTGGTGGTGGATACTGTAATGTAGCATAAAGAATGAATATGTATGGATGTTAATGGAGGGAATACATCTGCTTTACTTACTTCCCTAAAGCAAAGCACTCCAGTCGTACAGTGACTCCCTTGGCTGCAATGACAGAGGTATGGAAATGCACCTCAATCTTGGGCTCGTACTCTCCCATCACTCCTGCGAAACCCAAAAAATAGACACAGACTTTAATACATTGAACAGACATTTTAGCACAGGGGGAAGGATTCAAACAGCCACCGTCTCACGAGGCTCATCACCAGCCATGGCTTGCTCCAACCTTTCAGATGCTGCTCTTACACAGAGGATTAGCTTCTGACACATTATGTGGGGGGATTCACCGCAGCAGAAGGCACACGGGTCCCAGTCATTCTAGGCCTTCCGGAATTCGGTTTTTGCAGATGTGAGCCAGGGATGCAGAAGAAACAGCGGCAGCAGCATGAGAAAACAAGTGCAGCAGGCTGCTCGGGAGTGCCTAAGGTGTCCTGGTGTTAAGAGCCTGGTTTACATCTAATCCCCACCACACACACACACACACACACACACACACACACACACACACACACACACACACACACACACACAAAATCATGCAGTCCACAGGTCTGGGACTGCCTTTTACTCACACCGTCTGCTGCCTGCACGTAGATAATCCACCTCAGTGTCTTCCCAATCGGTCTTTTAGAAGGCCCGACTCATTAATTATATGGTGCGGCCCTAGAAACTTTCCTAGATTGAAGGGATTCAACTCTTTTCCTGATAGCTTTGTACGTTTTAGTGTACCTTTTACCTGTCCACGATAAATAGTTACAGGACTTTGTGTGTGTGCTGCATTTGAGAGTAGGGGCCAAAAAACACTCAAAAACTGGGTAACTATTCCATGCAGTTAGGGTTAAATTGAGGAGAAACAGAAGGGAATAACGCACTAAATGTATTTGGCACAGGCAGAGTACTGTCATAGTGTTCCTGACATGCACATCAACTGTTCGAATGCTCTGGCCTAATGGATGTCACAGTTGGCCATTTAGCTCACATGCTCACTAGGCTGGACATTTCAGCATTAAGCAATCAATCCACTGCGACCACAGGGAAAGGGGAAGACCAATTTCATATCTGAAAAGCGGACACTATTCAAATCACCAGCCGACATTTCTAAACATTTTGAAGGAACAACTTAAAAGCAGTGTGGCTAAGTGTTTTTTCTTTTGTGTGTGTGTCTGAGAAATCCACCTTTCTCTTTATGTCATAACCAGAGGACACGCTTCCTCTGTTTATTCATCTGTATGTTTAGGGCCCCATCTACATCCATTTGCCTGGGAAGATATGTCGGATGACATTAAGATAATTTTGCCATAACGACGGAAAACACTCCCATTCGAGACCTAATTACGATTATCCATCTTATTAAATGGGAGAGTGTCATATGAATATTACATGAGTGTGTGATTCTTGGCACAGATCAACTACAAACATTGTGTAAGGGCCACCTAGCTCAAACAACCCTCGCATCTTGGGAGCAACTTGGAATTCACAGCAAGACATATCGAGCTGCTTAACTTTACATGATGGTCACAGCAATAAATGAACGTGACATTTAAAAAATTGCAATTACATTTCCTACAGTGACTGTACCCCTCTGTCTTTTATGAGAAAGGAAATACAGCCTGGACAGGAGGAATGGGACCATTAAGTTGCAAGCTGCTGTGCATGGAAAAAGGATTTTACGATGTTTGTTCGAAAGAACTTTTCGATTTCAATCTCATTCCACACATTTATGGCTCCAAAGAAGCCCTTCACTTGTAATGAATTTGCAATGTTTCATTCGTTTGTGCCGTAGTATATATTTAGTATCATATTCCATTTCTGCAGTTTAGAATTGATGGAACGGTATGTCTAGGCTTTGTTACCAAGCCTGCATTTGCAGCTTGTCTGTATTTTTTATGTTCCAATTTCATTTATTTATTAGATCAAAATGATATTTTGGGGGGTTTCGCTTTCATCTGGCAAGCTATGCAAACCAATTACAGGATATGGTGCGTGTCTTAAAATCCATCAGCTATACAAAGACCCCCCCCCAAAAAAACAAACTCTTGAAAGGAGAAAGAGTCATTATTGGGCTTCTCCTCCAGTATTAGGTGTGTTAGAGAAAACAGGCCATTATGAGTGAACAAATAACCATCGCTTTTAAAACAAGATTGCCACCTGAAGCTTAGAAATCCAAATAATACTTTAAGTGAAATCATAATTGAAATTTTCAAAATATCATTAATAACGAAGATTTGAGCCTCGGGGAGCTTGGCAACGTAAAACTGCGGTCATAAAACAATATTTGTTTTGGTTCCTCTAGTAAGCCATACACTGTGTTATTTCAAACAACCGTGTACAATCATTACGTTAACTACCCATTAAGACTGGTATGTTGTATGTTGTGGTATGTAACAGAAAACCAGTGAAAATACTGGTTTCCATTCAGACTGTCCAAACGCATCATTTAAATAACAACATATGTGAAGTGCCCCTGAGGACACTTTAAAAATGCATGTGCCGGAAAACATCATATTTTACAGATACAAATGTCAGTTTAGAAACAGAAAATTCAACATGACAGCACCGGTGTTTGGTCCCAGGGGTGAACAGAGGGGAGGACCCAACCTTGCCTTCTAGAAAGGGACTTATTTTACTCACTCTATTATTTCCTTCTGGGCCAAAAGAAATGGTGAGATGCTGATTGTCTCCCCTGCAAAATGGTAAATAATTATATGTGATTGAAGGTGCTTGTTGATTTTGACTGGGTCAACAGAGTACTGCTATTATTTTGTAAATGAAGGACAACGTGAACTTAGCACAGCCACAGATAGAGCATCCAATCTGATTATAAATATATATGTGATGTGTGTGTGCGTGTAGGTTTGCATGTTTGTGTCAGTCTGTTCGCGCGAGCATATAAATGTACTTGTCCTCTTGCACTTTCTGAGAGGTTTATTACTGTAGTTACACCTCTCAAATCTGTTTGAAAGCAGACTCTTCAAAAAGTCCCCAAAACAAAAATAAACAACAAAGATCAACCGCTCCTTATCAATCCCCAGCCTCTCCTCTCTTAGGTTATTTATTCTCTGACGGGAATGCATAAATCCAGCATAGCCGTCTTTCTAGTCCCACTCAGGTATTCCTGTGGATAGCGACGTGAAGATCCATGAGTTTACCACAGGGCTGTAATGGAGCCCAGATGCCGTGGAGGCAGCTTTGATTAAGTGAGGCAGAGCAGGAGCAGGACAGGGGTGAAACCCGTGCAGATCCAGTCTGGGCTCCAGCCTCGTCTCTAATTATCTCTCATTTTCAGCAGGGCACAGATTGTGGAGTCTGATTGGTCAGACTCCAGCGGTTGAGGGGCCCACTCGCAGCTTGGGAGCGTTCCGAGGCCCTGAGGTGAGGTGTGCCAATGTCATTTTCAGCCTTTTGGACCCACATTCACCATACATAAGGCGGCTGAATATCCGTGAGATTTAAAAAAGCCCGGCTGCCAAGAAAATGTTTGGTGTAATGGGTGTACGGCTGAGCGGAGATTGGACTTTGCCACATTTGTGTTACGGGTGAAAGGACCCTCTTTCTACCCAAACGTCATAGGAGGACTCTAAAATACAGAATTGGACTACAGGAGACAAGCTTGTTCGCCACCACCTGTAGTTAAAAGAGAGGAAAAAAAAACACTCTCCCCCGCCCCATGGACATATCAGAAGAGAACAGCATCCTGACCGCAATCCCCTTCTCAAATTCCATTTAAGCTAATAAGTGGAACCGTTCGATTTAGTATGCTAATGCGCTCAGCATTACAAACATCTCAAAGGAGTGCTTCACACAACAAGCGTTATGCAAATGATCGTGTAAAAACAAAACAAAAAGAAGAGGTGGAAGAAGTAGATGCTGGAGGGTATGCCATCCCCAAAAGAGGTCAATACGTGTCGAAACACGTTCCCAAACCTGCTTCCCGGGCATAGAAGTCCTTTTTAAAACCACACCGGGGGAAAAACTCGGGTCTTCAGTCGCCCGTTGAATGACAGAGACACCTGTGCTTGTCGACGGACGTTCTCCTGTGTAGCGTAACGTTGAAAAGGCCTGTAGGTGAAACCAAGCACCTGTCACGACTCCATAGAGGCCAGTATTAAAAGAAGAGAGAACCTCATCCACGACCTAGACCATTGATTCAGTTAATTTTATGCTGAGAAAATGATTTCCCTGATGGCCAGTTTCACTCAAGCACATTGTCAGAGGAGAAAGACCCCCACGCTAATGATAAAGCATTGCTCACTATCTTTTTAGAGAGCGTTTAAAATTCATGACACTTGTCCCTCAATACAAAGCTCCTTGGCAAAATAAAGAAACACAAGCCCAGTCTTTGAGTGGAAATCCTAGCTCATGATTCAGTTGACATGATATAGCAGATGCAGTGGAACTGTGGAACAAAACAAACAACTTCTGATGCTGTCTGTTATAATACATTAAAAGTACAGTTACAAAGTCTACAATAATACTAAAAATAGGTTTTCCACACTACAAAGCCATTGTACAGAAAGAATTCTAAAGGTGCACAATACCGGGGTGACCTGAGCTTGCCAGCCATTATTAACGGACAGATTACCTTTACATTTTTAAAAGGTGTATTGTTAAGTCACACAGTAGCTCACATGATGATCACCTTCTACATTAGTCACTTAAAAGTCTATTAATATATCCACAGTAGAGAAAAATGGAGGTACGGATCCTTGAGTGCCAGTCAGCAAGGTGAGAACCGAGTGTACCTGTTAACCATAGAGTGACGTGGTGTCGCCACAATCTCTGCGTCTTTGATGCAGCCAGTGCATTCATCCAGATCCAGCCTTGTCACCAGAGCTGTGTTGCAAAGGTGAGATGGTGCCACTGCGTGCACATGTGAGTGTGTGTGTGTGTGCATGCGTGCATTCACATGCGTGCATTCCCGTTAGAACCTCACCATCTGTTTTGAGCGTCAGGGGTGTCGGTGGGCTCAGGACCCTGGCGTTGGTGACCGTGTTCTTCACCAGACAGATGTAGCTGCCCACGTCCGAGGGCTGCACCTTGGAGATGTACAGGTTCCCCGTTTCCTGGGAGATGAAACGCCGGCTGTCCTCGGCTACAAACGAGGGGAACTCGTTAAACACCCAGCTGTATATGATCCCTGGAGTGGGGAGAGAGGAGAGGGGGAGGTAACGAGGGAGGAGAGGTGATGGGGGGAGGATAGAGGAATAGAGGTGATAAGAGAGAGCGAGAGAGAGAGAGTGAGAGTGAGACAGACAGAGGCAGGGGGAAAGGTAGAGAGAGAAGGAGCAAACAGGTGAGGAGGGGACAGTGGAGAGGGGGGCCGATAGATTGCGAGGGAGAGGGGGTTGAAAACAATGTTGGGGGGGTGGGTAGAGGGGGGTGGGTAGAAAGGGGGGTGGGTGGGAGAGAGACAGGGCATACAGATGAGACTAATGCACAAAGCACATACGGCACTAGTTCTCCCCAAGGACTCAAGCCCCCCTTCTTTATTCAGATAGAGTAGTGAGTCTGCGAGAGGGCAACAACAATAACCTTGGCAACGGAAAATTAAGCCATTAAATCGTCTAACGCAATGCAGGGAAGGTACAAGTCGCTAGGAACAGATTCAAAATAAGAAATGAGCCCAAGTTTAAAAAACTTTAGTTAAGGGAGGGGAGAAACTGTCACATAATTTATTGTCAGGGTTACACTTTCTTAAGGTTAAAGAGTTTTTTTTTTATAAAAACGATTTAGCACAATGGGGCTGTAGCAGACTATTATGCACGCAAAGTGACAGTTTAGGTTTACTTTTGGCAGATTTATTTATTTTTCTCAGTGAAGTTCGAAGCTTAGGAGAAAGCTTAAAAAGGCATCACAATTTTAACACCTGGCCACCTGACACAACCCTCTGTCTCTCGGGTATGAAATGAACCTGTGCTACCCACAGCAAAACAAAATAGGAACAGAAGCTGTCAGACTTGTAGTACTCCAAAAAGACTCCAAATGACCCGGAACAGGTGAATGGATTGTTATCCCCTAGGAATACAATAAGAACCACCTGTGTGTGTGTGTGTGTGTGTGTGTGTGTGTGTGGGGGGGGGGGTTAGACCATAACAGCATGCCCTTCACATGAAATCTAACACACCCATTGTATTTTAAGCTTGGATAGAAGGCAACTCTAGATAACCGACATTATCTCCAATTATGGTTGCATTTTAAATAATACTGATAACATAATTTTATATTATTCATTTTAAACAATCTTTGAGGAGAAATAAGTTGCTTCACTGCAAGACTAACTACAAGAAACAGTAAAACAACAAAGTGTTTAGCTCACATTTAGGCACATGAACCCTCATGTCTAATCAATCTAAACAGTGGAGATGCAAACAACAAAAGATTTTCTAACTATACAATACATCAATATACGAAAACTTGCTATCCACATCCAAGTTCACGCTCTAGTATTTTATTTACGGCAGTGTGATGGCATGCAAACGCTGTCTATTGCTGGCAGACATTACAGCACAGCTGTGCATATAAATTAAATATTCCCTGTGATGTCATGCTGAGTTACAAATCAAATGACAAAGGCGTAGAAAGAGCTCATGCTGGCTTGGAACAAAATATTCCGTTTTTTTTAATTTATTTTTTTACATAAACTAAAGATTCCACGTGTTATAGTGAGCAAATATGAACCCCATATGATAAGGGAACTACTGAACCAGCGGCCTGTTAGCATTGTACCTACTGCCCATGGTCCTGTGCAACTAAACACATCTTAACGTGAGAGCATACATCAGAAACGGTCATTTTCATGTACAAAATCATTGCATGCATCACTGCATAGTTTTAACTGTAATGACATAACTGTAATCAGAGGCAACAGATTGAGATGAAAACAAAAAGTGCTTTACTGCAAAGTCACTTGTGCTTTGAATTTCAATAGGAAACACACATGCATCTCTTCTAAATTGCTGTTTGTTTTGGTGGATAGTACAGAAGTTCAAAAGTGTGAATGTCTATCATACAGAAGAAAACGGATTAGACCTATCACTCAAACTAAAATGGTAATCTTATTTTAAACACCCTCTCGCTCTAAAGCAATCTTGTGTTTTTTGTTCTATTTTGGATCAATTAAAAACAATATGATATAATTAAAAGTATAAAGCAGACACAGCATTGTTTGTGCGAAGGCAGTAAATGTTTAAGCCTGGATTCTCTTAAGACAAATTAAAACCAAGAAACATCACTGAAGTTTTAATACCTTAAATTCAGAGGTCATCATAAACTTTATATGGACTGTAGGTGTTTATTGAAGACATAAAAAACCTTCTCATAAAGTCAAAGCCGTTAAATTGAAAATAATAATCTGTTCACATCTCAGTGGTTCCAAATTATTTTCAATTATATCTGCCATGATTTCACAAGCATCTCTCCATGTAATCGTCTTTCAACCGTCCTGCTACCCAATAAAACAAATTCTCCTTCATATTATTATATTGCTTAGACCACATACTGTACATAATGAATTAAACATTTCTCAATACTTTTAATCCAATCACTCATTAAACAAGCATACAAACCATAAATGGGGCTGGGGTCATGATTTAGTATCATATGCCTTCCTCAGCAACACTTGACAAGGCATCAATTCAAATATTTTGACTTGCGTTGACCCTCTATTGGACAGCTGAATATTCATATTCACTGCATTGATCCACTCCATCAGACTAATTGAGGCCAGGGTAACACAAGTCGATCATGTCATTTTGCCCTTTTAGCTGCTCCAGCTCCATAGTTCACTGATTCAGAAGAACAAGGCCCTTAGCATACCTGATGATATGGGAAATCAGTATTGGCATTTGGCTGATCACTCTGGGAAACCTTGTAGGCCATGTGTAATTCTAATGTCACACCCACGCTCCCTCTACAAAGATCAGCATTGCCGGATTATTAATTATGGACACCCAGGTTAATTGGTTTGGGTTTATAGGCACAGCTCTTGAGTGTGGTGCAGCAGGTATCATGGATATATGTTTGGAGCTTACATGATGCGACTTGGTTGTTTTGAGAAGCTACCGGCTGCCGTTTGTGTTTCTGGTTTGATTAGTTAAGCGTTTTTGTGTTTTGTGTATGCCTGGAAAGTGTTTCATTAAGATCACTGATTCAAGTACTTGTGCAACATTACTATGGAATCATTACATCTAACTTCATTTCAGTCAAAGTGCTGTTGATTTAAAGAAGGCATACTCTCTTAAGCTAAATTGAAGTACAATGTTTAAAGTCGTGTGCTTTACCAAAAATCCTGCACCGGGAGAAAAAAAAAAAAAAAAAAAAAAGACAAAACCAGTAGAAAAAAAACCCACCAGGACAGT
>JAVQIZ010079393.1:0-15665 GCA_036023535.2 Galaxias brevipinnis
AGAGAGAACTAACGTTAGCCAGCTAACGTATTACATTATCTAACTAGCTAGAAATAATAATAATAATAATAATAATAATAATTGATTACATTTGATATAGCACATTTCTATAATCCAAAGCGCTTTACAGTTTTAGTGGGAGTCTCTCCATAAGACAACATTAAAACTGATGTGGTTCGATGGGACCGTTCTTTCAAGTTCAGACTTGGGTAGGACACAAGGGCTCGACCATATTCCACTGTCTCCCACATTACTAGCCAGAGGTATAAACGCTAACGATAGCTAGTTGGCACATTTTAAGCTGCTAAATAGTTAAAGCGTTGAGCTTACTTGCCAAACAATTCATAAAGCATATCAGTATAAAACGAAAATGAACAATATATTTATACTTTGTTTGGCTACATACCTGCCTTAAATTGCCTCATCACTCACTGACTCACCACTGTCGAGTTCATGTGTGTTATATATGCGTACAATTTCGCTTGCGTGTGTTCTTTTATCAAGGCTTCAGTGCTCGCTGCTGCGGCAAATAACCACAAGGGAGAGACGGTAACTTTACAGGACACCAATCTCCTGACCTGGTATTTTGATTCACACAGTTTATCTGTTCGTCAGGACAGGCTGTGCGCACAAATGTAATTTGTAAAAAAATAAATAAATAAAAAGGTACATTCGAAAAAGGGCACTTCTCTAATAGGAGGGCAAAAGGGCAGGTGCTCAAGCTCCCTTTGAGGTCTACCTGTGCACGTGCCTGCCCCAGTGTTCCCCTATTTCACCATACCAGGCAACCCGTACCTTAAGCTGGACTTTCGGGGGGAAGGTGCAGGGCGTGCGGCCGTGCTGTTTGTGGAAGGGCAGCACTATGGACGGATCCACGGGCACCCAGGGCGGGGGGCCGACGGTGGGAGGGTGTGGAGGCCCACTGTGGACCTGCTGGAGGTTGTAAGCCCCCCGGCTTGCTTTCTGGCCATGCGTTTCTTTGAGGACCATCACGAAGGGCTCGCACGGCTTGTGGCAGATCAGGTAGCGGCCGTCCTCTAACCTGCAGGACGTAGGGGGTACAGTCAGGTCAGGGAGGCGACTCAAGGACCACTCCTCGACAAGACACGTCAGGGGTAAAGGCGGAAAAAGGAAGGTCGTCAAAAGAGGGAGAGACAGAAAGAACGTGCGAGCAAAAAAAAAGCCAAGTGAGAAACTCAAAAAGAAAGAGAAAGAGAGAAAGAGAGAGGTTGGGAAACAGCCAGGCAGGGAGGCACCCAGGCACGCATGCCGTTGTGCCGCGACTGAAGAAAGCAGTAGCTGACAGCTCCTTTTGTGCCGGGATCGAGCACGGCATTACGCAACAGGCTTTCTAAAGCAAACAGCCGGCGGGCCCGGCACTCCTTACTGCGTGATGTGGCCTGGGGCTGGCTCTCATTGCCCTGATGCAATGGGGTACCGGGAAGGAGACGGATGATGAGGACAAGCATAGACACAAACCCGGCAGGAGGCTACGGACTACGCTCCCACGTTAACTATTGGCACGCCCAGGTGGGGTTAAACTAGGACGGGCCGTGCCAGTGAACACCAGTGGAGGAGAACTCACCCTGTCATCTTTTTCAGGAGGTGGCGGAGTATGTTCAGACACTTGGAAGGCCTGCAGAGAAGATACAGAAACGGTCGAGTTAGATTCAATTATCTTTCAGTGACTGACTCTGTTGATGAGTTAATCAGTCGGCTACTATACCAATGAATGTAATGAAGGATGCCAATTAGTAGACGGGTAAAGAAAGTCTGTAAATACACTGGAATTAAGTGCTGACGTCGACGGGATCTGTGTTTTGGACTGGACTACATTCCAAGCCTTTGTCACGGGTCGGACGAACGAGTGTTACTGACTGCCTCTGCTTTGTTGAGTCATTTGTGATAAGCACTCTACCCTTTTTGCCCTGTTTCAAATCTACGGTAAATCAAAAGTGTCTTTGTATTTTGTTTTGTAAGCTATACACGTTGTCTGAATGCAACTTCTGTGGCGGTCTGTCATCAAAAAAACAGATCTTAACGTCAACAACACAACTTAATTAATGGAACATGTAATGAGAGAAAAGCACATGTGATGTTTTTTATCGTCCGGCCATGACCTGAGGGGACAGACTGTGGGCTGAGGGGAAACCTACACAAAGTCACAATGGAGCTTATTCTTCCAGTTGGCGGGTAGCTGCCTCAACAGCGCCATCTTGGATGTGTGCGCATCGATGTGACCTGTGGAGATGAACAAAAATCCAAGGTTAAACTCCTGTCATCCCCCAGACCCTACACAAACCCAAGTTAACCCCTGTCATCCCCCAGACTCTACACAAACCCAAGGTTAAACTCCTGTCATCCCCCAGACCCTACACAAACCCAAGTTAACTCCTGCCATCCCCCAGACCCTACACAAACCCAAGGTTAAACTCCTGTCATCCCCCAGACCCTACACAAACCAAAGGTTAAACTCCTGTCATCCCCCAGACCCTACACAAACCCAAGTTAAACTCCTGTCATCCCGCAGACCCTACACAAACCCAAGTTAACTCCTGTCATTCCCCAGACCCTACACAAACCCAAGTTAAACTCCTGCCATCCCCCAGACCCTACATTGGCTAACAGGAAGTAGGCGGCCAAATGGAGTTTTGTAGTGCCGTTCCTCTTCGCCCTTCACCCTCCTGCAGCCTCCCAGTCACTTCAACCCTGTAGTGTTCTATAAACAATGGCTTCCTGTGACAAAACAGGGCTGCAGGGCTAGACACGCCTAACATCGATCAAGCATAGCAGACGGGCTAGGCGAGAACATGTGACCAACGGCGAGAACAGAACAGCACAAGACGTCTTTGATTCGGGCAGCTCGTCGAGACCTGCCGCTTGAGGCCGCTTGGCACTCGGCTCATATCCCTACGTAAACCCGGCTCCATCTCACACACACTATGCATTTCTCTGGGACATGCTACCACACGCACCCTGGGCTCGCTCAGACCTGATAGAAGGATAGAAGCTGTGGGGAGGTTCGGGCTTGTAACAAAGTTGCCGTGGCCGACTGTACGAGCCTCTGCCTTCTACAGCGTGTGGTGTTGTAGAGGGATGCACCCAACCTTGTGGGATTGCCAGCCAGCCTGCAGCTTGTTCCCCGGCGAGGAATGGCTTCCCTTTGAGAACAGAGCCAACCAGAGCTGGTGGAATGGGAGGGGCGGTACCATACATACGGATTGTTACAGATTATGAGCCACTGTGAAAACTCTGTCATGAGAACAATGCTCAATAACTAGAATTTCCCACTGTTGCTCAGACAGTCATCTTTGGAATTCAATTGCTCTTGTGAAAGAGGTGGCAAACAAGGACAAATGAATGGCTTGCATTCAGCGGTAATCTGGTAAGCATAACACGTCGTTTGACCTGCAGAACCAGGTCGAAGAACCGTGAAGTCTACCTAGGCAGGGAGCGTGAGCAGTGTCAAAAAAGTCTTTCTTTCCTGAGGAGGAGTGGCCGTGGAATGCAGAGCGCTCCGTACAACCCGCATTCTAGGAGAACACCCACTCACAGCCTTCCCAAAGTTTGAAAGAAATATATAAGAAAAATATATAAGAAATATAAGTGTAAAAGTGTAAAACTTTGAACTGTTTCTCTACGGACGGATGCTTGAGTCACGTCACTAGACATGAAGTGTACTCGTGTTGGTAAGTTGTTGGGGGGGGCGGTTTCAATTCCTATCTCCCGCGGAAAACAGCGTGGGTGACTTCCTGCACCTATCAGCCACTGTGGGCGCGGAAAACAAAAAGAGGAGGGATCAGGCAGCCCTCTGAGTGTCTAACTCTGAATTCCCACCGCGGTGCACAGAGCCAGCTGCTGGCACGCTGTCCTGAAGTGGAGTCTATCCCGAATTCCTGGGCTGGAGATAACGCAAAGCACATTCAGACCCCTCCGCGCTAAGCTAACAAATCCTACTCAACCTCAACTCGAGCTGAAAACATGGCTTGACCCCTGCAATCCCAGCAGGGCCGTCGTCCGGGCAACGGGGAAATCAAAATTCGGCAAACAGCAGAGTAGGGCCTGTGAGTCACGATCGGGCTATTGTACTGGGATGCGGGGGAGGGTCTGCTCGGAGAAAGAGGAAACACCTTTAAGAGGAAGAACAGCACTTTCAAAAGTATTGTTTCTGTGTGTTATGGTCTTGAGACGTTAAATACAGGTTTGGGAGAGCCTATAGCTCAAGACGACGGGGGTGTAATGACATGGTGTCCGGTAGCCTGACTCGGTGCCTCACCCACGTAGGAGACGGTGGCGGAGTGCAGGACGGTCTCGGCCCACAGCTGGCAGGCCTCGCTTCGGGTGAGGCGCTCCACCCCGTGGCACAGCTGGTACTCCAGCTTGGGCAGGACGTGGATCGGGACGTACTGAAGGGAGGGGGGCAGGAAAGGAACAGAACAGACGGGTCACGGTGGAGCGGGCTCTAGAGAGGAAGGCCGACATGTTTTAAAATGGAGGGGATCCTGTAGCACCTCAACTCCTAAGAACTCATTCTACAAAATCAGACTGCTTAGGTCAGGTTAAGTTAAAACTAATGTCACACTAATCCATAAATAATACTTTATTCTGACACATAACAGAATTAGTGTGCAGATGGTTTCCAAGATAGTGGAACTAGCTCAAATGTAGGTAAAGAACCCTTTGAAATAAGAGTACTGGATTGTCTCATGCAGCCTTTGGACTTTCATGTCTTTGATGAATATCTAGTCTCCTCCTGGAGGTCTGGGCCCCCTCTGACCTTGTTGAGGCCGCTCCTCCCAACCCTCCTGCTGTGGCTCAGGGAGATGCTGCTGCGCACCAGGAGCAGCACCTCCTGCAGGCTGTACAGCTTGTAGAGCAGGTTGCCCTCCTCCGGAGCCTCGTAGTCCTGCTCCTCCTCCTCGTTTAACAGCAGATCCTGAGACAACAGTCCTGGAGAGGAGGAGGAGGAGGAAGAGATAGAGAGAGAGAGAGACAGAGGTAGAGAGAGCGACAGAGGTAGAGAGAGAGACAGAGGTAGAGAGAGCGACAGAGGTAGAGAGAGCGACAGAGGTAGAGAGCGAGAGCGAGAGAAGGGTCACTGATGTAACACTGCAAACATCAGTTCCGTTCAGTGGCGTTGCAATTAATAGCCCCATTATGGGCGTGACGCTTACGTTTCTGTTCTGGAGTAATGAGTTTGTTTGCCTTGGTGTATGTAACCCCACCCTGGTTCTCATGGCGCTCCAAAAAAGAGGATACACAGGGCTTGACCAGCGACTGGGGGTAGCCCTGCCCTGTGGAGGCCTTGGTCGGTGGGGCGGGGAGGGCCTGCACCACGGGCACAGAGGAGGACTTGGCCGAGTCCTGGGCTGGTTTGAGCATAGCCGTCTGCATGCGCAAGATCTGCCCCAGCTGGTCCCCAGACACCATGGCCCTCTTGGCTGCGCTCCTACGGTCTGGAGTTCTCTGTAGGGAGGGGGAGCTGGAGGCGTCGGGGAGGGCCCCGGCAGAGGTCTCCGTAGGGGTGTCGGCGTTGCGGCCCGTCTGGCTCTTGGTCCTGGCCGTGGCCAGGCAGTCGTCGATCACCAGCCGCTCCTCCTCCGAGTCCCCCAGGGAAGCCGTCTCGTCCTGGGACTCCTGACTCGACTCCTGTCCAGGCTGCTTGGCCCTCGGCGCCGACGGAACTCGGGGCTTGGCTAAGGCGGACGGTTTGGGGTGCTCTTCGGTCGCGGAGTCGTCCACGTCCACCCACGGCGAGTCCACTCCCTCGTCATCTGGAGGTGGAGCCACGTTGGTCCTGTTAGCGGAGACAAGCGCCCCACTGGACTTGGCGCCCTTGGCTTTCGGCGCGGACTTTACAGGGGCTTGGCTTTTAACGGCGGCACTCGGCTCATCGTCCGTCCTCAGCTTCTTGGAGGGCTTCGCGGTGCTGGGCCCACCGAAAGTCTCCAGGTCAGACAGGTCCATCTCATAGTCCAGGACGGAGACCTCAAAGGACGGACGACTCCTCTGAGTGCTCTCCTGGGAAACAAAACACACCGGAGGTTAGGAGCACTTTCCCTGCCGAGCCAAGCATCACGTCTGTGAGGGGGTCTCGTGGACGTGCATGCATACGTCGGGGAGATGATCCACGGGGGACTCCATCATGAGGTGGACTATCTCCTTTTGGCCCTCCTTTTTGACGGACAGCTGGAGGCTCTCCTGGTGGAAGAGGTGGCTCCTCTCCCTAGGCGTCATCTTGGCCTTCAGAAGAGGAGAGTCGATGTAAACGGTCTTTCGTTGACCTCCATCTGAAATGGAACCGTACAGTAGAAACAAAATGGGCTGCAGTGTCACCCTGTGGCCATTTACAGTAACTACAGGCACTTGATGGCAAAAACAGATGATTTCTCTTTCTAAACATCTAGATCCATAACATTGTATCTAGGCTACTGTCATAGGTATTATGTGACGTTGTACCAGTGTCTGGTTCGGTTCTGACGCACACAGGCAGTTCCCAGGGCTCACTGAACTCTGGTCCATGGTTGTCCAACAGTTTGAGCAGAGCGTCCCGGGTTAGACAGACGTGAGGTTGGTAGCGGGCACACAGACGCACAGCATTACTGTCACTGCTGATGGCCTGCACACAGGAAGGAATTGGCTTGATAATTAACTTATCGGCATCTCAGTGCCTCACTCCATAAGCTAAAGCATTTGTACACTATATCTCTTAATATTAATGAGTGCACTAACCACAATAAAATGCATGGAAAACAACACATACAATAATCTTAAATAAATCATATGAATGGCAATAAACAAAACAACGTAGAAAATGCATTTGAGTAAAACAGAACTGAAATAGAAGCAACAAAAGTGACAGAAATTACACTCTTGCTCTGGTAAACTGTGCTAAGACTGTGCTGTTGTTAATAGGTAAGGCTTAGTGACATGAAATAGTCTCTCTATATATTGTTTTACTGTTTCAAATGGCTTATTAACTTCATGTTACAGATTTGCACCCTCTGGTGTTTCGAACTGGAACTGGAAAGACTCATTTTTGACCAGGTCCAAATAAAGCAGTTAAGGAGTGAACTATACATCACCTGTTTTAGGAACAATAGATATTTTTTAGATTTTTCACTAAGGAAAAGTATGCTATCATACTTTTCACTGTTCATTATTTTTGTTGAAAGATTATTGTTCTTCTTATTGCAAAGCATCCAAATGTAACAACGTACGTAGCAGATAAAATGTGCTCCAGCCTCCTTATTTTGTTGTGAATCTCATCATTTTAAAAACAGTAAAAATTAAAGTTCTGGTGGATTACTTTTGTAACAGTAATTAAAAAAGGAACACTCAGATGCTTACAGCGTGTGTGTCTTTGGCTTTCTTAGCTGGGGGCTTTGCTGATGAAACTCTCTCATAATCGGATGCAAGCTGTGCATCATCAGGCACTATCTTGTGGTTCGTGATCTCTACCTTGCCCTGCAATGGGAAAAAGAAGCAGTGATAGAATCGAATACAGATTTGAGTGAATCCTTCTTATGATCAAGAAAGATACGTCACTCTGCTGTTGAGCACACAGTATTCCTAACATTCTGTAAGGGTTTGAAGATGCAACCTTTTCCGTCTTCTACTGAGATAATGACACAGAGGGGCATACCATTGTCAGCAGCTGTTTCTCAAAAGTCAGGCTGAGCCCTGGACTGAAGACGCCACCCGTCAAGCTGGTCGTCTCATGGAGAACGTAAAGTTGTGGATAGGTCTGTATATGTTCTAAACAGGCCATGAAGTACTCCTAGAACAAACAAGTTGCAGATTATTCATCCGTAGTGTGGGTGAAGGTGAGACACAAACCTAGCAGTAGATGGAGTACCTCAAAGTACTGCATAGCTCCCTGTGACATGTAGTTGTAATCTTCAGCACACATTTTGGCCACATCCTGTAGGTACATCATGAACTGGGAGACCTCATTGTTCACACGCAACTTTAGATTCTGCAAAAGGAATAATAGACATGCTCAACCAAGGTCCATTATGCCGTCCTATAAATCTGTCAAATTAGAAACATGACATTTTGGTGGAATTATGAGTGAAATGTATAGTTTGTATCACTTGGTACACTGAGACAAAAGTGTTGATACCTGCGGAGGTTCCCTTGTTTTTTTACAAGTCAGTGCCTGCAGATATGTCAGCTGCTCTTTGCTGGACAGACTGGATGCACAAGCAAAAGGCACTCTGGGGTCAGGGAAAGCAGCATCACATGTACGATCTTCGGTCTTCTTCCCCTTTTTGAGGTTGCCTTTACAGTCACCTTTAATGCCAGTTGAGGGGTCGTCCTTATCATCGTGATCGTCCCCACTATTACTATCAACGCTGTCCCAGCATGCATTCTCCTCTCTTTTATCATAATTTTTAATGACAATATCCCTGGTGGAAGGAGGAGGGTCTGGTTTTGTGTCCACGTGGTCGTTCTTCACTTCAAGCTTTGCTGTTGAACTAGGTTACAAGAAAATTTATTAAAGAAGAATCCACCATAATCCATCACTTATCATGTTGATACAAGTTACAAATATTTTATACCTTTGTGAGACAGCCCATAGTTCTTTAATATTTGGTGCAAGGGAAAATCTTTCATAGATGTCTCTGGTGAAGAACGGTTTTGTTTCATCGACACAGATATCATCCCTGAAATAAGAACATTTACCAAATTTTGCTTTGATTAGCTAAATATCTTGCTATGCAATAAAGCCCTGCACTACATAAAACTCGCCATACAGCTGTGTATGCCCGGTATAAGAAACCAGAGCAACATTACGCATGAGATACATATCATACATTGTGAGCACGCGCACGTATAGAAAAAACATTGAACCAGTAAATTTAAATACTTTGCCGCTACTACTGACGTATGTGCCCCAAAAGCAAGCTAATTCTCTGGTTTCCCATGGAGCTACAAGGCACTGTACTGCCAGTCAGACTCTAGGAAATCATTTATTACGCAGAACTAATGTTAGCTAAGCTAGTAATGTCAAGCTGTCTGGAGTTTTTTGTAGCTTCACGTTAGCCAATCTGTGCATATAGCTCTCACCATATTAGCTCCATTGCTGAAAATCGTAAAATACAGTTACGTTTTGTTGACGGTCAATCTTGTACAAATATTTTAACTTGTGCAGGATTATGCTTTCCTGCCAACAATCTATCTAGAAACATTACTCAAACATGTTTCTATCAGCGTCTCCACATGAGATTGTTGTGGTGCAACCTCAAACATCGCCCCTGTGAAACGAGGCTGGTTTCCTATACGATCCGAATGCAAAATTGCATTTCGGACGAATCACATTTTATTATATTATACTATTATTGTAATTTTTAATAGTAATATGCCTACTATATCTGATCCTATAAATACATTATGATAAAAAAAAACTCCAGAAAAATTTAGTTATGTATTTGATATTTCATGAGACTTAAATCTTTTTTTTTTTTATCATACCTAAGTCTCTCCATATTATAAACTGTTAAATCAATACAATTTAAGATATCGCGGTAAAAATACACTATTTAAAAAATTGTGTTTTTTGTTTAATGAAATAAATAATATTAAAACCTTTAATACAAACCAGACAATAGCCGATTTACAAGCGGTAAATTTTATTATGGGATAACAGCACATAAAGCACATCTAAAATCGATGTGTCCAATGCACTTTTAATAAAGGTAATATTAAAGGTACAGTTTCTAAGTACAATATAACAACATTCATATTAGAATGGAAAGTATTTAAAAGACAACATGAAATTTCTTATTTTTCTTTACAGCTCTATTTACAAAATGAATCAAAATACTTATTTTCATATTTAAGAATCAGACAAGAAGGAGCAAAACTACATTTGTGAATAGACTACCTGCTAAAGAGAGTTCAAAAGAGCTGGATAAAAAGTACGTGGTCCTCTGCCCCCATTTTAATATCAGTAGCAAACATGTGACTTAAAAAATTGTTAAAACCACACACTTGTATCAGCTTTCCCATACTGCTCTGTACTGCTTTTGCATGGAAAAATCAAACCCTGAAACCACCCTTCCTCCTCAGCTACCCTGACCCATAGAGCCCACATTAAACATAGAACAACAAAGAGATTCAGATGTGCTGTATGTTTTTACAAACACACATGAATACTTGATATACAATGCATTAGTCAAATTTTCTTTCTTCAATAAAAAAAGGTCATGAAAAAAAAATAACCAAAAATAAACATAATTAACAATGTGGATTGTCCAGCCTTTGTATTCCAAAATCTGGTAGTGCCGGTGTATATTTATGCAATATTCTCAGCAAGTATTAACATTTATTAACTGTCTCATGCTACTCAATTGGGTGTGTACTCCAGTATGGAAATGATCTATTAACTGAAAATGTACAATTGTTTAAATAATGACAAACATTAAGCAAAATTGGGAAACTATGTTTGAGTCTGGTTACACCGAGAGGCACTCAGTGTGGTACATTGTTTATTATTGCAAGCATATTCTGACTAATCTTACGACCACCTTTCCATGAACATCTAATAACACTTACATGTGATGCAAAAGGTAGGTGTATGACTGGTCTAAACAGACCGTGTTGCAGGGCAGTCTAACTGTAAAACAAAGATGCCATAAAGGAGCCATATTTAATCACATCCACACCATAAAGCGCCAGGAGAAGCACTAGGCAGACACTAAAATAGAGGTAACTCAGTATAAGGTCTGACTAACTACAGCCTCATATAGCGAGTGGTTTTTACAATCAGAAAAAGGAAAAAAAAACACAATACTGCTGTTTCAGTCATGAACATTAGAATTTTCTTATCCACAAGCCAGCAAAGCAACCTTAAATAACTTGTTAATTAGCAGATATTTGTTTTTGCTATATGTGATAAGTAAATAAACAGCCTTACCCCAAGACTAGTACACTGATACAGGTACTAACTGGATTTAAGTTTTACCACTATCATAATCTTCATTATCATTATCATTTAATGAGTCCTATTATTAATAATGCACCAATACATCATGAAATGGACTAGTAGGGTGGCCTGGTCTAGGTATCAATATTTCAAAATAAACTTACCTAGCACCAAACATCAGGAGAACATGAAGTAAATGTCGGCACACCCTACCTCTATCAAACTAATACTAAAAGAGAGAGGCAAACTAGAAACAGATATATCTTACAACATGGTGTATTTGAGAAACAGATCAATATTTGCCCTGGGTAGGCCTTAGTAGCAGTATTTTCTTCTTACCTATACAGACAGAAGTTACAAAGTTACCTTTATACATGTGATCAATCATAACATTAAATATTGTGGATAAACAGCTGAGCATGAGGAAGAGAGAAAGAGAGAGAGAGAGAAAATAAGATTTGCTGTACACAGGCCATAAAGAAAGGGCTTAGTTCTCTGTCTGGGAATAGAACAGGTCAAATATACAGATGAAACATAAAAACCTTCGAAAGAAAGCACTAAACAAAACAAATTCAAAGTGATAAATAAAAAGTGTATTTACATGCAGATGTCCAAAATCTATTTGCACAGAAATTAAAAATAATACACCACATATATTATTGCTTGACATTTGATTATGGCTAGAAGTTGTCTTTTATCGTTCTTTTTTGTATTTTTTTATGTAAATCTTAAATGTCTTTTAATCTTCAAACCCTATCTGCTGTGCTTTGGATTTTTTTTAAATGGTAATGCAATGAGTGGAAAATTGTGGGTAACACATCAACACTCCAGTACAAGGTACATTAAGCATGACATAACACTTATCTTCACAATTTATAGTCAAGAAGGAACTGCTGTTGTCCATTGATATTATAAACTGCTGTTTGGTCTGGCTGACCAAAGTGGTGTAAGTCGTGTATAAAAATGATTGAGTTTTTTTATTTTGTTGTTGAGAAAAACAATATTTTTTTCCAGACTATTCCAAAGAAATTTGTATAGCTTAAGGCATTATGTCATGCTTCTAAAACCTACACCTAATATTGGTGGATCAAGCTCAGCGTTACCAAACACCTTTTTTATATTTCAGAGAAAATTAAGACCTACTGTCTCCTCGTCAACCTCACCCTGTTCATCTGCACATATTAAAGCCTTGTCTGGGGTTTGTCTTATTCACAAACTGGGAGTACAAACACATACACACACGTATACACTATTGCTTTGTACACAGGGATAACAAAGGGCAGAGTCAGTGGGAGCACTACACGTGACTGAACACACGCTACACAGATTCATAGGAAAACTCAGCGTCTGTCCCTAACCAGACACAGGGGTAGTTCAGATGACAACGTGCACATTGACATTTTTTGTTATAGACGGATACAAGAACATTGTGTCTTTGTGCGCTTTCAACTGTTCTGCTTCAACATGGCTATTTCTCTATTCAGCAAACAAAGTCTTATAAAGACACAATGCCTAGAACACGGTTGGGATGGGTTGCAATCTACTGCTTGTCGTTCTGGCCTGAAAGGGACACCCTCATCCCAATGCGGTAGACAAGCGTTTAAGTGAGGTGTCAAACTTATGTTAGAAGGTGGGGAGTCTTCTCTAGTGGCTAGCTACCCTGAGACCCGTATGAGGGACACTGCTACAGCTTGGCTCACGGCCCACCACTGGGGCAACTGAATTACAAATTTATTTTTTTTGTGTGTGAAAGAAGGAATGTTCCCATTGGCTGTGTTTAGCTACTGCTGGATCAATGGCGGTGATAACACAACCCACCGCTGTAATCAGCGTGGGTGTGCGGCTACAAGGGTTAAGTTATCATTATTTTGCCATCACTGACCTTTGACCTGAGAGTTTTACGTGGCGACTCTTCGTTGAGGAGTAGCCGATCGCACAAATGCAAGCGTACAAAAGTTGACAGCAATGGACAACCGCAAAACTCTTCAATCTAACCATGGTCCAACCTCCCACGTGCCGTGATCCTCTTGCTGTCGGAAGGCCCCTGGGCCACGGGCCCTGGGACACGTCTCCCTGGATTGTCTAGCACTGCAAGAGACTGGAGGTCTGGTGTGGGCAATCTGAGGTCACATGTGGTACAGGGTCCCTGCATGTCCATTGGATCATAGCAGACATTATTACTTAGGAACAACAAATGGTCTGACACATTTAGTATTGCATAAGAATATTTGGTTTTTCTTTAACAGAGGGTTATCCTTGTGACCCTGACGACACCACGGGAGTTCAATTTGAAAGAGAGGGCAGTCGATGGTGGAAGGAAACATGCTGTGCATTATTAAATCGACTGTGTGTTTAAACGTTCAGTAGGGTTTGCGATGTGAAAAGGTGGGCAGAGTGTTGAGTGCTTGACTTGACTTGATTATATCTGGGGTTGAAGTTCCCCCCCAACAATGGAAAATACTGTCAGAGCAATGCATTTCCCGTTTTTTCGAAACCACTCAGCTACTGTCAAACAAGCTTGAGCCAAACGTCAGCTAAACCTACCAAAGACCATAAGCACCACTGACATCGTCGCTAACAGAAAGCGCAAAGTAACTCTTCCCTGAGGGGTGACTACACAAGACCTTAGCGCCCTGTGCAGATTGCACGGCAAGAGGATTGATCGTGTGCAAACGGAAAGACGAAAACAAAACCAAAACGAACGCACGGCTGTAACAGGAGGCTTGCTACGGTGAGCTCCTCATGCTGAGGGAATATCAATGGTTCTTGGTGGAGACCTCTCGATTGCTGGAATGTCAAAGCTATCCCTTCCTAGATTGACAGGTAGACTGGAAAGCGGGAAGCAACAACTACTGTATGGCACATCCAGGGTTCATATAGTATCTACCTCTTGACTAGCACAAGGGGCATGACAGACACTCAACGAAAACAGAAGCACAACAGCAAAGGATACCGGAAATAGAACCTTTTCTACCATTTTCATGTTTCTGCCCTGACCACACTAACATCAGCTACTCTAATTATTGCGGGTATATAAGTGCTACCTGACATCTTTTCCCCTCTCTCTCTCTCTCTCTTTCAGGATTTGCTGTACTAAACATGATACAAAAATAGAAGCTTTACAACCAGACAAGGCTTTGAATAGTCCCTCTTGTTCTTTTTTTTTGTCTTTTGCGGCACGGCTAGGCTGAGGCGTGGGCGAGGGGGCAGTGTGGGACACTCATCCACACGTAGTAACACCTGCACAGTCAAACCCAGTGGGCTGGACGTGGATAATCTCTATAATAGAACCTATCTCCTCGTCTAATTATGTGGCTTGCTGTGTCTTCACTTCCCACTAGATGGAACAGTTGGATAGAAGAAAAAAAGAAATAACATGGGGAGCTCTTCAATTCAGCTCCCAAGGGCTTCACTGTTACCGCACGGGTCACGGAATCTGTTTTCCTGTTTGAGTATGTCGGATTGTGCGCTGTGCGTGCGTTTGGTGCTCAAACAGTTTGTGCCTCATTCAATTAAGAGGAGATGAGTGTGACCTGCCTCTTCCTCCAAACCTCAGCGCTGGCCAGCCATGCCACCGGCCCTTCTCCTCAGAAACCCCCCGCCCCCCAATGTCCACCAAACCCTTGCCCAGTGCCATGTTCGCCCAGGACTAGCCTTTGTGTGACCAGGGTTCAACTCGCATTTCTTGTGCACATGCAACACATCACTAGGTAATATACAAGTCTTAAATTAAACCCCAAAAAAAAGGTGCAAATAAAAGTGCCTTATCAATTCAACAATTAAGAATCGTCTAACTACGAATATCATACATGTTATTTAAAATAGATTCTATAAACATTACTTTTTTTTCTGTATAGTAAGTACTTATGACCGTATACCCTGTAGTACATTATAAAACAGGTGGAATGGAGCCTTAGCCTCTCCAGGGCACTCGTCCAGAGAAGGGTTAATAGCAGATGGCCTTACATGATATCTACTATGCAACCACGGCGGATGGAGTTTGTTGACGGCTAAAATTGTTGCGTTTGTGTGACTAGAATTACCAGAATTCTAAGTTTCTTTCTTTTTCTTTTTTTTCTTTTTTTTGACGATTGTCCATAGAGAGGTGCCCATTGCATCGTCGCCGAGTTTGACGGAGCCTCTCTCCGAGTCAACACATGTTATCCGTCCGAGCCCTGCCTTCCAAAGAGACGACGGAGAAGGGGAGAGGAGGAACGGCTGAAGTTGTCCCTGACCAGCACACTCATCAGTGATTCATTTAAGTCTGAGGGGGGAATAACAAAAGGGAAGCCAATAACTGATGAACATTCCTATAGATATTCCAGCCAATGTTTATGAATTTGGATGAAATATCTGTTTGGTTTACGTTGCCAATTTGAATTGCGAAAAGAGAGCGTGGAGGCCACAGTAGTAGTCAGTTAAGTGATTTCAGGGGTTAGGTATGTGCCCAGCCAATATGGGTGTCAACGGCAGACCAAAACAAACTCGGGGTGGGGGGATGGGGGAGTGACTGAGGAGACGTGCACGAGGAGGTCAAGTTCACCCTGATATAAGCCATACGTCTCCTTCTCCTTCTCTTGTCCTCCCGAGGCTTGGAGTCCCATTCGTCTCCAAAGCAAGCAACCTCCCCCCTCCCTCCCCTCTCCCTCCCCCCTCCCCCACAAAAACAAAACAAAAAAAAGTTAACTTAATAACTGCCCCCCCCCGTCCCCCCACCCCCACCCCAACCCCCTTC
>JAVQIZ010079394.1:0-11186 GCA_036023535.2 Galaxias brevipinnis
TTATTATTATTATTATTATTATTATTATTATTATTATTATTATTATTAATAATAATAATAATAATAATAATAATAATAATAATAATAATAATAATCTGAGCACAGACACACAAACGTGAAAAGTGGAAGTGATTCAGGGCCCCTCAAATAGAGCTAGAAGAAATAGAGTTCCTATGAAGGCTCTGAACACACACTCCCACTCTCAGGGCTCTGGCACAGTCTCAACTATAGTGCACTACTCTGGCTAGCCAGGTTGCGTGCGTTTTCAAGCCTCAAGGAATGCCACAGCTTGTCTACTGTGGTCTGCGTGTGTGACTCAGCACATCAAGACACCAAAATGCAGGCAAATACATGTACATGACCTAGCCTCACATGTGTTTCTGTGAAAAAACAAGTTGTGATAACATCTTCTTAGTTTCTCTCCACCCAAGACTGAGATACAAGTGTTTCAGAGCAGTGTCACCTTGGTAGAGGTTATCTAGAGTGTGTATTTCTGTATGCGTGCCTATAAAGCAGCACCAAGACAAGGCATTGCATGTCTCATCTAATGAGTGTTCAGCTTTTTCAGGCCAAAAGAAAATGACTGTCAAGACTTTTACGGTAGCAAAGTCTTTCAAGCACATAATTAAAAGTCACATTTGATTAATGGATATTACTTCAGCATATTGTTTTAAATGGGGAATGTAATGATTTACTGTGCGATAGTACATAACAGGTCTTTGAGCAGGAAACACTGTGGGAGGATACTCCCATGAGTCTAAAGATAAGCTTAAAACTGGTTCCTTTTTTTCCAGGTCACTAACGGATATTGACAGTTATAAGGTAGTATACAGTGCTTTTGTGGAGAAAAAAATTCAGCATTCCTTTAACCATTTAACCACATTAAATGGATCCGGATCCATAATGCCATACAGCCTAAAGAAGTAGAGTAGGCTTTTCCTTTAGAAGTCTCTGGAGGAGACAGCACTTAACTTATCGGGTCAATCAATACTTAGTACATAACATTTACCAAAACAGAACCAAAACAAAAATTCAGAGGATTCCCCATCTTGAAGTTCAACCAATTTGACAAGCCAGAAATAAAGTATTTAGGAAGGGTGTTGTTTCTTTATTGAATGATGAGCACTTTGTACATATACAGTATGATTTGTACATGGCAAAGAAACTTTATAACAGGAGACTTTCAAAGGATTAATTTACAGCACACTACTTGGGCCCAATGAATTCTTCTCAAAGACTTTACTTAATGTAAGTGTAAACAATGTTAAACATTATGAGCTATTTTCTAACCACGAAACAAAGACAGTAGTATGAAAAATATTTCCTACAGTGCTTTTTATATACATGTTCAACGTAATACTAATTAAACCTAAATCAAAAGATATTAAGTAATAGATTATATGATTTTCCAAAGGTTTTTAATACCCCAATATCTTGATAATGACATTTTGCGTTTTATGTTGCACATAACATGTGTTATGGTAGTCACACATCAATATCAATTAAATGTTTAAAAGACACAAAACCGTAAAAAAAAAAAAAAAAAGAGCATGTTAATATATAAAGAAACAGTGAGATTCATAATCCAGGCACTACACAGCTTTATAAGGTAGCCTTATTGTATAGTACAGCGCAAAATAAAACAAAATAACGTTATTTCCCAAACACATAACCATACATCTCTTTAAAGATCAGGACGAGACCACAGGATTTGGGGAGTGTCTCAGGTGTAAAATTCCACTTCCAACTGTGTGCCCCACAGCTCCTGCTGGCACGGTGTTGGCGTACCGTGACAGATCCTCGCCCTCAGTCGCTGCAGGTGTAGGTGTTGTAGTGTGTCAAATTCCACCAAACAAAACAACAGGCTGCGAGCTCCGATTCACTTTCCGACTCTCATCCCGCTTATGTCATCCCAGCCTTCCCTCTACCCTCACCTCATATCAGTCATATCGGCCCATATTTAAAAGGGGGGGAGGAATGTGGGGAATCTCTATCCCCTTCCCCTGTTTCTACATAAACGGGTCACCTATGGGTCACAGATGGGAGGAAATGACTCGACAAAAACAACCCAGAAAAACACCCAGCCCCGGTATCGCAGGGCAAGTCTGAAATAATAGACTCAGGAAAACGAACCCACTTAAATCTTTGAGCGGTATCTAACACAAAACAGTTAAACAGAAAGAAATAAAAGAGGGAGGGGCCGTTTCTATGGCAGTGAATTTTGTTTTGCTTTCACAAAAAGGCTGGGGCTAATTGTAGGACACTCTCTAGGTGGGTAAAATCCTTGGGATTCTTGAGGTATCCAAAGGGGATGCCCATGGCGTGTTTGAGCAGTTACCATCAAACAAACCCCAATGGTTAAGTTGCCCCACCTTCTTTTACTTGGTAGTTTCCATAAAGATCCCATGTTTATAATAACTATCCAGCAACAACAAAAAAAATTCCCTCTGAATGGAGAAGGAACATTGTAAAATGGAAGAGAGTAGATTAAAAGATAAGGCACTTTTTTTTTACTTTGTAAGATCTTTAAATCAAACCCATTACAGGCTTCCATAGATCACACATAACCCTTTCACAGTCAATACATCAACAATGCAATGGGATTTGTTGGCTTCCTCCAAAAGAAAATATACCTTTCACTTGAATACATGAATCAAGGAACAGAGTCCAACTGAACACAAAATGTCCAATTGTGTGATTTTCATATGGTCAGTTTATCCTTTATGTCTCTCTTGAGGAACATATTCTTCTGGATTTCATTAAGGGACAGGGACACTGAGCAGCGTGTCGGGCTTTCTTTCCGCATCATAATGCTATCCTTGATGGCTTCTTTGATGACCTGGAGGACACGTGGAGATAAGAGGAGGAGGCATCCTTAAAACTGCACATTTTATTACAAGATTTGATAAGCAAATTGACAGTGGGTACTCTTGTCTGAAGTCACTTGTAATGGATATGTCTGGACAATCCATTTAGTTTTGATTTTACGGGAACGTTTACAGACAGTATACTTGATTTGTGTGGCAGTGGGAACATGCTTGCAAGTTATTTTACATATGTTAGTGCTGGTTAATACATTTTTTCCTCCACGTACGTGTGTGACACTATAGAGTTGTGCTTATGGCATGCTGTGCATTCCTATACTGATGAGCTCTATGAAACACATTTTCACCAACAAACCCAATTGAATGGGCTGAGGTTAAAGCAACCACAAACGTGCGGTGCTCCCATAACCGACCTAAAAAAGACAGGGGTTTCAACCCATGAACTGACCTCGATGTTATTGAGCGTGTTGAACTCCATGAGGTCGTGTAGCTTTGTGAAGGCCTCGTTGGAGTACTTAAAGTTAAAGGTTGAGTAGGGTGTCTCCTGGTCATCGAAGATGTCAAAGTCAGCAAAGTCTTTCTCCTTGTCCGTCTCACGAGGGACTCCTGTGTGCATATAGGAAGGGAGGTTATATATGGGATGTTGAATTTGACAAGGAATAAATACAATATCACTGTTTAATTGTTCTGGCTAATGTAACTTAATCTGGTTTTAAACCATTGCAATGAACAAAAAAAAACATTTATTTTATTGAATTAGCAGTACAAATCTTCCTGGAAAGGAAAATGTACACTCCTTTAAGCTGATACATTATAATAAAAAATCTGAATCATAGCATTACTTAAATTTCTAGTGAACTGGGCAGAGTGGGGATGAACTATGAGCCAGTTTCATTGAGTGTTTCTACAGTATATCTGAAGTATCGTTTGTCGATACATAAATATATCACACAGCTGGTCATCGTGTAAAATATGAAAAGCACATAATAAAACACCCATGGACAGGTATACTCAAACGGATATACACATACACGTCAAACTCTGCCACTAAATCTACTTTAATATTAGTTTATTAAGAAAGATAAATTCACTACACTTTTAGCACACGGAATACACTTGATTTAGTGCATATGGCGTGATGGTAAAGAGGCCCACATATAACTCTTCAGAGGAAGCTTACATTCCTTGGGGGACTACTCGGCCAACCTCTAGGCTACATGTGTCGGTACTTACCAGGGGCTTTGAACTGTCTGAAGTTGATGTTCACCAAGACAAAGTGGATGACGGTGGGGCAGTTCTTGTCGCCCTTCTTTGGTTTGAAGACATAGCATTCTTTGAGTCCCTCGCGGTCAAAGACTTTGGGGTCAATCTTGGGGAACGGCAACTTGTTCATGCGAGCCCACTTTTCCGCCAAAAGAAGCTCCTGTCATGCAAATGCACAAGTATATTTTTATCAAATTCAAAACCTTTTCATTTAAGTAATAATGTTCATACAGTAAACCTGTTCATTTTCATTCAGTAATGTCTCCACTTAATTTACATAGTGTCTGCCTGTTACGTATGTTGATTTCAATGTTTAAAAGTATGTATTTTCATCTTCAAAATCTTAATGGAGACAAGACCAGAATGTGCCAGATGTTGTGGAGCCCGCTGACCTTGAACGGCGGGCTGGAATCGCTGGGGCGGGCCGAGAAGTCGAAGGAGATGATGAGGTCGACGCCCCGCTGCGGCCTGAGGACCAGAGGGTAGGGCAGGTTGTAGGTGAGGCCGCTGTCCACCACGTGGATCTTCTTGCTCTTCACGTCTAGCGGCTCGTAGATACGGTCAAACTCATCCGGGTCTGGGCATAGTTCCAAGAATAGCGGGGTCATGAAAATATGCACAGGCTGCTCATTACTCAGAACTGGTTCCACATCACAGAGACTTTCCAATTCTATTTGTATCACTACGCTCACAATGCAACCTCTGCTGTCACGTTCCACACTTACATACTACTGAAATTAGATATCAACTTGTTTTACTTTTTATGTCCAGAATCTAGGAAATGTGTCAGTGCAACGTTGATGGAATCACCCCATGGTGACACATACAGACGATTCAAAAATACATCTTGACACAATATGCCTCCCACATCTCTCTATCATAGGACAACCTTTGACCTATCATGGCAAAACGTGTCTTTTGACCCTGACCTGCAACAGCGTCCACTTCCTCCTCTACGCCGTTAGCCTGGCACATAAGGTCACTAAAGGGGGAGAAAGGAATGCTGGTGTTGAGGTTGAGCCCAAGCATGAAGTTGTGCACCTTGCCCGCCCGGCCCTCGCGGGTATTGAACAGCGACGTGTCACTTAAGAGCGAGGTAAACATGCGTTTGACCCAGCTAGCCTGCTGTCGCTCATCCTCTGCCTCCCTGTTCTCCGTTCCACCTGGAGGAAGAAGAATAGGAGGAAGGGCCTTTAGTTTAGTGGAGTACAGGTGGACGGTGAGGCGGGGGTTTGGGTTACGTCACAAACCATAACATATACACTTTCATTGTGTGCCGAATAACGGATTCGATGCAAGCCCTGCCAGTTGGTGTCACTGCTGAGTGTACATGACTTAGCAGTGTTGTATAGGAAGTCTTTCCACTTCCTGGTCTCACAGCTTTGCCCCTACACCCAGACATGCACGCACACTCTTTTTTTGCACCGAGCCAGACACTTAAATACATAAAGCAGAAACTCGTCACGAGTCTGAACAGCCCAGACATTTTTTGTGTCAGGGAACAACAAATACTGTCACATTCATTTTACTAGCCACACAGAGCCACTAGTTTTTAAATGGTGAACCTCTTGCAGTTCTTGGAAATGTAATTGCCTGGGAATGGTATTTGCCTCCAAAGTCTCCTTTCATAAAAGAAAAATACATTGTTTAAGGCCTAATTATTAAGCACATAATTGGCATCCTTGTACACAATGCGGTCAGAGGGCGCCAACTTCCTCTCTGACAATGTCATGTATGAACAATTTACTGACTCACTGTTAAGCAATGCAATGTGCACTGTGGCTCCTTTGAACAAAGTCCAAGTGTACAGTAAACAGGGATGTGTCTAGGCATTTCCTATGAATCAGTAGTCAGTATCGATGTAGCATCATGGGTATCACAGTTCTTACCTCTGCGTGGCTCCTCGTCATTGTCAAGACTGTCCTCTCCCACAATGTGTTGAGGCTTGATCTGCTCTGTTTAAAATAAAAATAATGACATCTTCAGTAAGTGACCTGCTAGTTTTTTTAGATAGTTGGCCTGCCAAACCTATATAATGTGCCTCCAGTCATCATATTCGTCATATTGGTATCTATGGGACAGATTATAAGGCACCATTATTAATTATTTTAATGGGTGTTAGCTTCCAACTTATCTATGAGTAATCCAACCTATTGTCTTTGTACAGCATTCCAGTGGTTCTGTTCTAATGTTGAACTCAAATTAAAACATTTAAATAAAGAAATTAAACTGCAGGAAGCTGATGATGTAGTGATGTAGTGTCTCACCCACAAAAATCTATGTAATATATTTGGAAAACAAACGATTGGAACTGACATGAATGTCAAACAAAGATAAAGTGGTAATACCACTTCAAACAGTGGGCTGTTGTGGTACTGTCACACATGACCAACCACCAGGCTCTTCAGCTGCCAATCAATAACCCAGTTCCACTTGAGACATAAGCGGTGCGAGCCTGAGCCAGGGCCAACTAAACATGTTAACACAGGTTGGATGTCAAAGTTGATTCAATAAACATCAATATTCCGCCCCTATTGACAAATCATATCTTAAGGAAAACAAGATGCGGGGGATTCTTATTCATTTTGCCTCTCATAAAATGGAAGACCACAGACGCCTCACCGAGCTCCTCCTCCATCGTGCTGCCCCCTCCTGTGTCTTTGTCTTTGACTCCCATCACTCTGTTGATGAGGATGGAGAATGCACTGCCCCACACACCTGGTGGGCAAAACATGGTATTACACTCATAGTATGCCCGCAGGTCTTACTTGGTTTACGTTTTTTCTATCTTCATGCGTGAATGTGTATGAAAGAGGCCATGTTCATGTTTGGGTGTATTCCATTGCGTCAATTTGTAGGGGTGGGGTCGCCACCCGTACATGGGCATGAAGATGTTTACCCATGAGGAAATGCAGTGGGTTCTCCTCGTATCGCTTCACCGCCGTTCCCATGAAGAACTTGCTTCCGAACAGGTCAGGGGTCATGAAGGTGCCGTACTTTGCCATTCCGATCTCATATGGACTGAACTCCACCCAGTCTGTACGAAACAAAAACATTCACCACATCATCAAACGAATAAAGGACAAATACTATTACGACACAGAATAGCAATCATTCGCCACTGTGGTTAATGATGCCAAATGCGTGTGTGTGTGTGTGTGTGTGTGTGTGTGTGTGTGTTCACGTGCGCATGTGTGCGCATGTGTGCGTATAAGGACATATTGGCAGTAAATAAGGAGATTGTTTGTTGTGGAAACCATACAACTGCAAAAGGCTGATATAACTTCCATTTGAATGTTTACTGCCGTCACTCATTGTAATTCCCTGCACCTATGGGAAGGTGTTTACAGTACAAATGTGGGGCCAAAAATAGCGACATACAAACAATAAGCCAGGGCACAAAGGCCGAACAGTATATCACACGCACCTGCATGCAGTGCACCTATCATCTGACCAAATTCTGCAAAAGAATGAAACCTTTCTGGCCAAGGATAAGATTACTGTTGTGCAGACCATGTTTATTTTGGCCTTTTTATGACTGGCAGGTATTTTCTTCTGAAGTAGGTCATAAAGAAAAGACGGATTAAGGAAACAGGAGGGCCTGACTATCAATTTACACAGGAACTGTCATTAGCATACGGCTATTTTGGTCAGGACTCAAATGACTCAGCCCACACTCCGTATTTCAGGGTGTGTGCTGTTCTAAGAATGGGTCTGCCATCAGTGTGAAAGAACAGGGTGTGAAGGTGTAAATTGACAAAAGTGAAATATGAGCTAACTTCAGTTCGCGCTAAAGGCTGCCTGCTAGGGAGCCCTATCACTCTCTAAACAAAGGTCACATCAAAGTACACAGGGCTGGGGATATTTCCACAGCGAAAAGAAAAAATAAGCCAAGGGAAGGATGGGTTCTGGTCAATCTATTATTACGCTATCATGTTACAAGCATTATGTTTCTTCAGTAAGATTGTGGACGAATTGCTGTCACCCTCCTTCAAGGTAAAAACTGCACCCAATGTAGCTTAGGGATTTATCAACTCAATAAGGATGTCATTGCCATTTAGGAATGCTTTTATGAGATCATCCTTTTTAGAATGTGTTTTCAATGACCATTGGAAATGATTGGGGCCCATTAAATTGGCCTCATCCCTTCATTACTCTCTGTTCAAACAAACCCATTCTGACACTTCATCTTCTATGTGGTGAGAGGGTGAGTAATACTCCCTCGCTCGGAAATGTATTAGCGTTGATGACTTTGCATGAGGCTAAGGTATTTTGATCTGCCATAGTTACACACTAAGCAAAACAGTATGTGTGCTATTTTACTTACACACACTCACATGTATAAACACACACACTTTAAAATCAATAAGGGGGAAGGTGTTCGGAGGGAGTGGATTCAGGACTGCGAGAAGGTTGTAGGAATATTCAGATGGTCCATGAACTTGGCTATTTAAAAATTATAAACAGTCCCTACTGTTTCCGTCCTGGTCGTGGAACTGTGGACCAACTCTTTACCCTTGCGGAGCTGTTGGGGGGGGCATGGGAGTTTGCCCATCCAGTCTATATGTGTTTTGTGGACTTGGAGAAGGCCTACGACCGTGTCCCCCGGGAAGTCCTGTGGGGGGTACAGAGGGAGTATGGGGTACCGGGGCTGTTCCTACGAGCCATTCGGCCCCTATATAACCGGAGTGAGAGTTGTGTCCGTATACTCGGTACAAAGTCAAATACGTTTTCAGTGGGTGTTGGACTCCGCCAGGGCTGCCCATTGTCACCGGTTCTGTTTGTAATTTTCATGGATAGAATCTCAAGGCGTAGCCGGGGGGAGGAGTGTGTCCAGTTTGGGGACCTCAAAATTGCTTCTCTGCTCTTTGCAGATGATGTGGTACTGTTGGCTTCTTCAGACTGTGGCCTTCAGTATGCACTGGAGTGGTTGGGAGCTGAGTGTGAAGCGATCAGGATGAGAGTCAGCACCTCCAAGTCTGAGGCCATGGTTCTCTGTCGGAAAACGGTGGTGCTCTCTCCGGGTTGGGAGTGAGTTGCTGCCCCAAGCAAGGGAGTTCAAGTATCTCGGGATCTTGTTCACGAGTGAGGGAAAAATGGAGCGTGAGATTGACAGGCGGATTGGTGCAGCATCAGCAGTAATGCGGGCATGGTACCGGACCGTCGTGGTGAAGAAGGAGCTGAGCCGAAAGGCGAAGCTTGCGATTTACCAGTCGGTCTACGTCCCGACCCTCGCCTATGGTCATGAGCTTTGGGTAGTGACCGAAAGAATAAGGTCGCGAGTACAAGCGGCTGAAATGTGTTTCCACCGTAGGGTGGCTGGGCTCAGCCTTAGGGATAGGGTAAAGAGCTTGGTCATCTGGAGGGAGCTCGGAGTAGAGCCGCTGCTCCTTCGCGTCGAAAGGAGCCAGATGAGGTGGTACGGGCATCTGATTAGGATGCTTCCTGGGCGCCTCCCGTTGGAGGTTTTCCGGGCACGCCCTACTGGTAGGAGACCCCGGGGTAGACCCAGAACACGCTGGCGAGATTATATATCTTGTCTGGCCTGGTACGCCTCGGGATCCTCCAGGAGGATCTGGAAAGCGTTGCTGGGGATACCCTGCTGAGCCGGCTGCCACCGCAACCCGGCTCCGGATTAGCGGCGGAAAATGGATGGATGGATGGATGGATTCCATTCCAGTGACCACGTCTTGGGTAATGGAGTCTAGTGTGCTTACATACAGCTAAGTGATCGGTTCATGTATTATATTTTTCATTATTATTTTTTATAGTTTTTTGCCCTATTGAAATTAGTTGGAACAGTTATTTCACAGTCATGTACCGCCATCTAGCATTGATGTTATGTATTTGCATGCTGTTATGTTTGTATACCGACTGTCTTGGCTATTACGCCAAACACCAGTTGTTAACTGCATTAATGACTCCGTCTCGTTATTTGACATTGACACATAGTGTCAGAAGTGGGAAAGCTAAATCATAAATAACAAAACACCACGCCAACAGTTCAGGGCATCTGTACGAATGCACCCGTGAGTATACGGTGGCACCATACCGTTATTCCATACCAGTGAGTTAGCAAGTTTCCAGTTACTGTTTAGCATTAGCACATAGCCATGGATACACGCTTCTGCAATGAATAAAGGACATTGGGGACTGGAGCACAAACTGGAAAATTCACAGCTAGGAAGGAGTAGGACATTTTTGACAATGTGTGTCTGGCTGTTCATGAGCCTCATGATGAGGAAAATAAAAGTACTGCATTCATTACTGGACAATCTGGTTGGTCTACAGGCCTTTGCTTTGGTGACAATTTGTTTACTCTAACTTACAGTGTAAGGCATGAGAATAGCACACTGCTGAAATCTGAGGCAATTTTTCAAAGGATGGTAACTTATATTTGTGATATAACACTTTTGATCACCTGACATAACTATTTTGTTACAAATTCTTATTTTATCATGGTAGAAATTTCAGAAAAGGTGTGCTAGCTGCTGTCACGTTTGACGATTCTACCATGATGTCTCACAATTGGCAGTTGCATAGTGTTTCATGTTCACTAGCTATGTAGCAAATCAAGATAATTATATAGTATATTGGACAATACGTGGCTGGCAGTTCATAAGGAACATAAAAGTACTGCCTTCATTAGTCCAATCTGGTTGGTCTACAAGCCTTTGGTGACAATTTGTTTACAAGGTTTTGAGAAATAGTACACTTCTGTAAAGCCTACTAATTATGGTAAATTTCTCTATTGTATAGACTGATGATCCTCCAAAATGTTTAGAAAATAATTTAATCATTTAAAAAATGTTGAATGACAGTCAGTTTGCAGAGCTTTGAATAAGTGCCGTCTGGCTTCCTGCCATACAGCCGACTGATACTCTCATACAGCCTGCTTCTTTAATATACTGTATAATGTTTAGATTAACAAGTTGGATTCGCTATGCATGTACATTTACGACCACTAGCCTCTTGTTTCAAAACAATGCGAGCATGCTGATAGAGTAACGTGCCTATGAATGAACTTTAGCTAGTAAATGTAGTCTGATCAGATCGATATCGTCTTGGCTCTGCCTTAGCAAGGTAACGAGCAAAACC
>JAVQIZ010079400.1:0-39954 GCA_036023535.2 Galaxias brevipinnis
CCACCCTGGCCCCCCGAGGGGTGCAGTTGCCTCCCCCGCCGCGCCCCCCCCTTGCCGTACGCCCCCCCCCCCCCTCTACCCCCCCCCCCCCCCTTATGCACCCTGTGGCAGATCTTCCATGTTGTGACAGAAGCCCTGCTGTGTCTGATGATGGCTCACACACACACACACAGACACACACATAAACAAACATGTGCTGCATGACCGTGACCCCAAGAGGTCCCCGGCAAAGCATTGACGCTCTGCGGGGCCAGGGGGTAAGCAGGGAGCAGAGAGGGGTCCGGGGGTGTGGGCTGAGTGTCATTGTTTGCTGTCTATGATAACGCGTGTTGCCACCCCGCAGCTGTTTGCATGTTTTATCCCGCTTCATCCGTCTGAGCAGAGAGGATGTCTAGGGCCTCTGTGACATCATGGAGGTCATCACCTCTGAAATATATATGCATGCATGCACACATGCAAACAGACGGTTCAACGAAAACATTGCATGATGCATGATGAGACATATGCATTTTGCAGACATCCCTTTTTCCCATTAGAACATCCTACGGCGAAAAACATGAAAATGTTCAGCCGAAATGGTAGAGTTGCAATGTCACATTACAGTACAGCATGGTGATGAATGGGCTGGTGAAACTTCAAGGTGTTCTACATATACACATTGTGGTACAAAAAATCCTTTTGCATGGGAACATTACACAAGTTTGGTTTGTTCTTGTGTTCTTGCTCGGCAGAGGACCAAGAGCAGCAAAACATAATAATCTTTCTGTGCTAGCGTAGCCCAAGGAGGGGTGGCATATGTCCAGGCGCTTGGCCCATCTAGCCCCCACCTCACTATCTTCCCTGCACTTGAGCTTGTGAATGGGGAGTTGGACAGGCAGCTGCCTAGCCATTTTCTGGAAAGACAGAGAGAGAGAGAGAGAGAGAGAGAGAGAGAGAGAGAGACAGAGAGAAAGAGGGAGAGGTGGGACACGCACACACATGAAGCTTCTAATGAGATGCACAGTGTCAATGGCCACTCTCTCTGGAGAGGGCAAGAAGAAAAGGGCTCGCTCTCTTTTTCTCTCCTCTGTGCCCCTCTGTCCCTCTCCCACTCTATCTGTTGCCCTCCTACCCAGCTGGTGAGGGCTTTTGTTAGGCGCCAGATGATAGCCCAGATGCCCCATCCCAGCCGCCCCATTCAGCTACATTCACCAGCCTCCCCTCAGGTCAGAGGTCGCCACCGGGCATCTGAATAGGTCTCCGTGACAACGGTGGTCATGGCGGTTGAGAGAGTAGCAGAGGTTTTGTTATTGTTTGGAAGTTAAACAGACTGCTAATTAACATAGATTTAGAGGATATTTATATATGTATAAAATATAAATAGATGTATTTCTGTAACGGAAAAGATGATCGTAGATTTCTAAGCTTTGACTTCCCTGAACGTAATAAAAAATAAGTCCAAATTCAAAGGATTATTCAGCACTGTTCATAACACATATTCCATGTTTGAAAACTACCATGAATATTGTTTGAGCCAATCAAAGGGCTGGGGAGCTTCTCAAGCTTTGCTGGAGCCTCAACCCTCTGCTGGAAATCGGGGAAACTGCATGCTTGTGGGCAGTCACATAGAAATACATCTTTAAATGACAAAGCAAACAGGGCATGCCACTAGCCTCTTTATTGATAGGCAAAGATTCTAACTTTATGCTGGTCAATGCACAAGTTACTGTTTGCAAGACAATAATGTTTGATTATACTGGATGTATACTGTGAATACGTTTTTACCACTAAATGGACAAGTCATGTCCAGAGCTTTGCTGCGTTTCATAGATCCTGACGGTTGGCATGTCCTGACTAGTGTCTATCTATGGCTGCAGCCCTCTTCACCCTCCCTCTAGCCCTCCAGCTTGTCTCTTTAGGTCTCCATCGGTCACGCTGTCTAAACAGATCAAAGGTCACACGATAAGAAGGGGGTGAACACAGGGGCCTATTCAGCACCCAGGACCCAGAGACTAGACCACGTGGGCACACAAGTACACACATGTACACACACACCGTTTGCCCCAGTGTGTATCATCTCAAAGACTTTACATCATGGAGGAAGTTCTTAATTAGCTACAGCAATAAAACAAACCACTTTGTCATGTCAATAGAGAGCATTCAGTTCAATAGAAGTTACCCATTTTTGGGCTTTTCTTATTATGATTAGCTGTACTTCATCTTCAGAGGTGTGTGTGTGTGCGTGTGTAATTGTGTGGTTACTCATCCCTGTCCCCTGAGGTAGACGGTGTGTATCATTGCCAAAGCCTGGGGCTCAGTCATCACCCCAGTGATAACACAACAGATAACAGAATCAACACCAACAGCACAGGCTTGCCTTCTTTTTAAACCAATAGTCTTTGCACCCTCACCAGAAAACATATCGAATCACTCTAAATTTGTATTTTGTGCACCAGATACCTATGCTGGAGACATGAGTAATGATGCACTGTATTTTAGTCCCATGGCAATGCAAAATTAATTCCCAGACACTGTCAGACATATAGTGTTCAAGCGTAATCTTACAAACTTGTTGACAGAGTCAACACAAGTTTATTCAATACCCTCTCGGTATTGACAGGATAACCTCTGCAGGGAAAATAAACCAGGCGGATGGCAGCGGTGGCCATGGGGACAGCCTGCCTTCTGTGTGGCATTGACTATCCTCTTACCGCAAATGCATAAACAGTGCTATTCAGGGCCCGGCCGCAGCTATTCCTGATTAGCTCCACCATCTCATCAATAGGCCTGACTGTCTGCTCAGGCCTTTGGAAAGTGGCCCTTTCTCCTCACCCTCAACCCCTCACAGCTTTAATGGCTGTAACGACTTGGAGAAGAGTTAATTATTTCACAGCACATGGCTAGCACACATGGCCCCAGCCGAGCCAGTTCAAAGGCAACGAGAGTGACAAGATATTCCTTGACTCCAGAACGTGAAAGGATGAGCGAGAAAGAGGCCATTTTAGGACATCATGAATAAATGCAGCTCTTGGATCGGTTCCTCTTATTGTCCCTCAGCACATAGATTAAGTCAGTTACACACTGTTCAAGCATACACCAACACACCAAAACAGCACTTTAATCTGCGCATGAGTAATCTCTCACACCCTGGCTTTGCTTTAATTGTTGACTTTTCATGTGTTCCCAAGTATGACCAATAGAGACAGTGTGTATATTGTTGAACAAGTTGTTGACAACGATTGCATTTCCAATCCAATAGGCAATGGTGTATTGCTCTGATCAATGAAGCATTTGAAACATTTAACAAACACAGGCAAATACATTTAAACGCATACATGCATCATACATGGTCACACATACTACTCATACATTATTAATACATTCATACATTCTCGATAAACTAGCCATGTAAAAAGAACACTGCCAACAACAACGTTTTACATCAGTACAGTGTGGGAAGATCCCTCCACCATTGGCAGCCTGCACACTGCTATATGGGTGATGATGGGTCATGTGATTAGTGAACACATGGCCTGCCATTGGCCCCTTATGGCTAAAGGCCCATTTCACAGTACTGATGCGGTCATTCAGACCTCCAAGCCTAGACTTTTCAAACTCATATGTTTTTAATTCAAACCCCTTCAAAATGTACAGGGATGAAATGAGTGGACTAAGTCTAAGTGACTGTGGAGAGAAAGCCTGACGCACTCTACAACAGAGTGATCTGATCTCATCCGATATACGTCAAGGTGTCCCCTCTGGACATCTGTACTCAATGAATTATTTAAGATAATATTGTACTGTTTTCCCCTCAGAATTTTTTTTTGGGACTAAATCTAATTTAGTCCTGACCCACAACCACGCCAATCAGACTTTAGCGTTTGCAACTTTGACTCTCACTGTTTGTTGTCAGTCGTGTTCAACAGTGTGGCCCTTGGTGTGTTGACTCAAACAGTGTTGACCTGTTTCCTCAGGCAGTCACTGTAGTCTTTCATCTGATTACTTACTTAAGCCCTTTTGGTCACACCTCATTTAGAATTGTCTTGTGTATTTTTTTTCTATTTACATCAAATGTGTAGATGGAAAAATGCAAATGACTGAGATGGACTGTGAGTTTTTAACTGAAATAGATTTAGCTTACCAGTCACATCATTGCTGCCCAAGTATTTAGTAGTTAGTAGTAACATCACTTATTCTTCAAAAGAACATGAGAGGGTCTGAAAATAAGCGATCACTCCTGAATGTTCGTAAATATGATTACATGATGTGTGCTGCCATCTACTGGAGAAAAAACATTTTGAGAATTGGATTAGCTGTGGAAGGTTATTCAATCAAACTGACACTGTATTTATTGTATATGAAACGGTTTAAACTTGTACTATTAATCATTTTATTATTTTAAACGAATCCCAATATTTAACAAAAATCGAAATTGTTATTATTCCAGCTTTTATAAGCAATGATATCTTAAGAAAAAGAACATGGAACATTGCATGCACTTAAATTAATATATCTTTATTTGATTTTATATCCTACACATTCCCATTCAAAAGGCATGAAGATAGAAAACGAGACAGAAAATGGTTCATGTATATAAATATACAAAGAGAGACAGAATCTTTACAGTCAGTAACGTTAAATAAAGTCTTGAGCTAACCATATAGACATGGGCTGCACACCTATAAGGACATCAGCTTCCTCACCATTAACCGTTATTTACAGAGGGTGCTAACCATGGAGGGAATTTGAACACATGATACTTTAAAAGTAAATAATTTTACACCCATGACATAATAACCTTAACCCCACATCCAACCAATAAGCTGTGCCGTTTCCTTTGATTCATAAACAATGACATCCTTTATATGCAATGTAACCCTTTGGCAACTGAAGTCAACAGACCCACACAGTCTACAGCATGTGTACATTGTGTGCAATTTTCATTTGGCATCTCAAAAACAAAAAAAAACTCAGGTGTTGTGCGCAGCCCATGTCCACACAGATATACTTTAGTGTTAAACACGAGTCTATAGGTACCATGCCACAGATCCTAGAACTTTGATTGGTCCGTTGAAACGAGAAACACAGTAGTACAGTCAATTTCATGATCACAGAATAGGCCACAATCGGTCAGGACTGACTCCAGTCTAGATCTACAACTTCAAGTATCCAATTATCTCAAAACATTACTTAACCCCCACAAATCTATAATTTCAGATTGTACATGCATTGCACATTACAATCTTTAAAAATTGGCAAAAAACTGTTAAAATATTAATTCACTGAGCATGCAGATTCATAATAATGGTCAGTGTTCTTTTTAAGTGCACAGATGTCACATACTAGTGCAATAGTAAAATACAGGTTTTGATTTCAACAGAACAGCATAAATTAAGTTACGAAAGAGAGCAAATAAAGAATAAGAGGAAAATTTTGAATTTAAAAGCAATTTGGTGATTTACAAGCTAACAAATAAATAAATCGCTATAACATCAAACAGTCAACCAAAAGACACATCACCGAGTCAAAGTAACTTAAGAGCGCATACACACACAAACACTGACAGGCACACAGGCACAGACTCTTAGTAGGGGATCTGGTTCTGGTAGTACTGGAGCATATCATAAGTCTTACTCCTGCAAAACAACAGAAAACTGTTTAAGAAAAGAATCTCCACAAAATGGGGGTTATGATTGTAACACAGTAGAGTGCCAGTGTTGAAGTTGCGTTGAACTGACCTGCTGCTAAGGAAGCAGTTCTGGATGACTTTGATAATGTACACAGCAGCGTCCTTCTCACTCACACTGGGGTTGAATCGTTGTCTAAATCGGAAAGTCACAGAGTATGCTGAACAGTGGAAACTCGTGAAAAGAAATATATGGAGAGACAGGGACTAACATATTGGACCACTATCTGTGGCTGATGTCAGTTGACTCACTTGAGCAGTTTGATGGTCTGTCCTCTGAAGCAGGGAAGGCCAGTGTCCAGCATCAACGTAACCAAGGAAACCACCGCATCCATGTATGGTCTGATGAGGAAATATATTTATACCACGACATATCAAAAGCTAAATCCAGCAGATTAATATAAACAGTTTTTACTCCCACTCCTGATAGGCATGCACAGCACTGGAGACGGACCTGACAGCCAGGTATCCCCTCACACACATCTCCATGAACCATTTGAAGGGAGTGGCCTCCATCTTGCCCCCCATGATCATCACCATCTCATCGGTCAGCTTGATGTCGGGCTCCCAGCCCAGATTACCACCGGGGGAGCTCTCGAACATGAAGCCAAAGTCTGTCCAGGAAGACGCGCAGAGTGGAGAGTCAAAACATGTCAGTGAAACCCACTCAACAACAAAGACAAAAAAGTCACAAGTGCACACACACACACACACACACACACACACACACACACACACACACACACACACCAATGTGGATTAAGTGTCCTTGGCTGTCCAGCATAATGTTTCCGTTGTGTCTGTCCTTGATCTGCAGCAGAAAGAGGAGGAGACTGTAGGCCGCCATACTGCGGATGAAGTTATACCGTGCCTGTGTCACAACGACAAGGAAAACAAGGGACACTGTCAGCAACTGTCTTGCTCTGTGGTCATGTAGTTTTGAAATATCTAGGCATGGATGTGGTTCAGAGCTGACGCTGATGGTAGGTGGCTGCCGGTTTACCTTCTGGAATGCCAGGGTTGATTCATCTCCGTACTGGTTCCTGAAGTAGTCGTACATTCCAAAGTCTGTCTGCCGGCCCAGCTGGTCACGTGACTTACAGTCGGGGATGCATTCGATCACCCCACACTGAAGACCGGGATCGACAGAAGAGAGGACAATGAAAACGGGGTTGAACTACCACAACATGATCATTGCCTTGGGTGCATAGAAAAACATATCCTGCATGTGTTTAGGACGTGGTTTACTATGGTCTTACCCCGGGAGCCGTAGCCACTACCCTGTATGGGAACACAAATAGGTCCAATCCCACCAGTTGGAAGATGTTCTTAAACAGGCCAATGATCTGCAGAGCCAGCATGTCCTGGAGCAGAGGGATAGCCCATTGTAGGTGGAGGGAGAATAAAGAGCATTGTGTTAATGCTGTACAGTGAAAGGGGTTAAACATTTTGGTGTCCATAAAGACAAGGTAGATAGGGGAGATAGAGGTGAAGGGTCCGGTGAAAATACCTGTCTGCAGTCATCGCCCACTTTAAAGATGGCTGCCTGCCAACAGATCCTTTGGGCTTCCTCTTCACTCTTGCCTTCATCCAAAGAGTCTGACCGACACAGCAGGCCTGAATAACACATGAAGACGACAGAGTGCTTGTAAGAAATAATGATATGCTTTACAACGATGAAAACACACCGAAATTTGAGTTCTTTAGGTCTTTCAATTGAACTTTACCTTCCTTCTCCAGCTCACTGACTCCGCACCTTTTGACTTTGAATTTAGCCAGGTAAGGAGCCTTGGCCGCACTAGAGAGGGAAAGAAACCAAAATATGGGCCAACCCTTCAGCGTTCCTTACTGGTGACATTCTTTTATAAGGTGACCTCCTAATGGCTAAGTGGTACCTCTGCATGGGCGTGCCAGACTTGTAGTCAATGTCCAGCACTATGGCTTCCGGGTTACTGGGCAGATAACAGCCTGGCTGGACCTGGATGTCCGACAAAGCTCTCAGACAAGCCCTCTTCCTCTCGTCTCCCTTGGGAATGGGCCTGAGAACAACAAGTGATAAAACACTGCAGCAGCTGTTCAGAAAACATGCGGCGCTCTGACCTGAACAGATTTGACAGGAGGGCTCGGCTGTTATTCACACAGGTGAGTCACCCAGGAAGGCAGAGGGAGGGGGAGGTGTGGAGCGTACACAGGTGATGTTACTTTAGAGAGCTTTATTCTCTAGATAATCGTAATTAGTGCTCATTAGAACTCTAATGAAAGGGGGAATCTCGTGACCCTCCAGACGGGTGACAAAGACACCTCCTCTGGGACTCAGTGGACAGGGTCTGTTACTGGACCTGCCCTCAGCTACACAGAGGTACAGCAGGGGATTAAAAAAGGCACCCAGGCGTGTGCCGTCTTCCAGACCACTGGATAATCAAACAGACAACACAGAAACAAATAGTGTGGCTAATTGGAGAACAACAAATGGCATTGGAGAGTAGAGCACTGGAGAGACCAGGCTGGGTAATGAACTGCAGACTCTAGGGAAGCTTATTACCTTCAGAGCAACACCCTGGAAATCACTTCATGTAGAAATGCATCCAATTATCAGTGATACCGAGAACCTTTGACAAGTTTTGTTGCGGTTCTTTGATCTAAGAGTGCAACAGCCCATCCTGCTTAGAGTGAATGTTCTATAGATATCAAATGCTTATACTGATCAAAAGTACATAATAATTTATATTTACACACTGTTTAATAAATGTGCAAACAGTAAGAAAATAGTACTTATGGGGTTTATTTAGTCTTTTTATACATGTTAGCTTGTGACGAAGTGGCAGGTCTGCCATCTCACTGTGGAAGGAGAAGCACAAATTAAAGATAGGTGCACTACACAGCCATTTCAGTCCATTTGATCCTCTGGTTGGTGACTATTAAAGCTATTCCTGTAATGTTTTAGGACTGATTTAGCGACATAATTTTTAAATGATCTGCTCTACTGCTCAGGTTAGATGCAAAGATAAACTTTGTTTTGAAGCCTATTTCAATGGCCTGATTTATTGTCGCATTGCCATTTCAAGTTTGTAAAATAACATCCTACAAGTCTCCTGTATAGCCTATAGCAACAATCCAGCATTGTTTTATTTTAATTAAATCTTCTTTTATATTTAGACTAATTATTTTTATAATTATACCCTGAATGGTGTCTGTTTAAATGATTAAATATTTGCAAGCCTGCAATAGTAGTCAACAGTGTCTTTGTTGATTTTTTTTTAAGTTAATTCACTTCATGTAATTATTTTTAATTTAAGAAATGTAAGGACACAGAATTGGGTTCATGCAGGAAAAGGTACTTCACCACAGCAACTGACTGCAGTAAATTAACAAATTGAATGAATCTTGGTAAAAAATAAGTCTGTTTCTCTGCAGTGTTTTAGAGCATGAGCAGGGAGGGGGTAAAAGGTTACATGAATAGCAGAAGCCATACTTGAGGATAGCTGACACGTTGGTTATCTTGTTGAAGAAATCAAACTCTCTCTGGTAAAAGTCTTTGGCTGGGCCGGACAAAGAACCAGTGATCTCCTCCACCATCTGCTCCAGCAGCTCTCCTATGTCCGCTACAGAGAGAAAGTGAATATACTGTATGAATGAGAGAGCGATAGAGAAAGGAGATTTGTTTGAAGTAAAACGCCTGGATGGGGAGTGAGCATGTAAGAACAGGCACCAATCCAGTATGTGGGTACAGCATGTGTATGCGGCTGCATATCTCACGGTCTTTTTGGTGTCCTTCCTCATCGGTGAAGATGTTGGTCTTCATGTTCCAGATGAACTGGTGAGCCAACAGCTGAGATTTCTGGGCTGCCCACAAGATGTACTCTCTCACATAGCCCATCTAGAACGGGCCAGAAAATGAACAAGGCCAGTTAAAGAGAATACAGTACTTTTGATATTACTTTGTTACACTCACTGACCCAATCTCCTTTACCTTGTCATAACGGAGGGCTTGGACAATCTGAGGTATGTAAAACAGGATGGCATCCTAGAGGATTGGAACAAATTCACTGATCAAAAAGCAGCGGTCTCAACAGGAACTCTACAGTATTGCTCTGCGAGAGAGAAATAAATCTATATCTGAGCGTGTGTGTGTGTGTGTGTGTCTGTGTGTGTGCACGTACCGGAGGGAAGGAGCGGAGCACTTTGACCCCGTACTGTGCTGTTAGAGGGTGAGGCGGGTACAGGGAGGAGAAGTAGGAGAGGCCGGTGGGGGGGTCGGCCGGGGCCCAGCACAGAATGTGACTCAGCTCCGGAGAGTCCGAATCGATGGTGTGCAACGTCACTAGAAACTGCAGAGACCAGAGGAGACATGACAGGGACGTAGAGCTCGAGCCATCAATCAATTTAGCCTAACACCGGATGTTGTTGACCAAACAAACATTATTAATAGGGCACACTCAAAAGGTCAACTAACAAACAGGTTTGTGAGTCCGTCTCCTGGGGCTGTGCTAACTAGCTGCCGGGTAGGGGCAGGGCTACATCTGGTACAGAGGTACAAATAGAACAAACAACCAGCCATTAGATGTCATCATCCTCCGACCCCGTTAGGACAACGGTAGAGTGAACTGAAGTTTGTTACAGAATATAATGAGGCCGCAGAGGCCAGCTCAAATGTTTTTGTGCAGGCTCCTGATAATATTGATAATTAGGTGTCTATTAAAACGACATAATAGTAATGATAACAACAATGTGAGGTCCCTAAACAAAGCACCAGTTATCAGGGGGATGTTTAATCCCTCCCTTTGACAGGTAAACACTTAGATGCTCCTTAGCCCAGCCAGGCAGAACTAAGCCAAGTGGACTTGGGGGCTGTAGGGAACCAGACAGTCCTCAACAACAACAAAAATAAAGTAGACATGAACTTTTAAGTTGCCAAACGGAGCTCTTCGAAATGTGAGAACTTGTCTGATTCCAGTGGACGCAGTAGTGCGTGTGATTTTGTGGTGGTAGTGGTAGCTGGTCACCTTGATAGCCTCGGGAACATCACACACAGCTGCAGGGTCCATTCGCACCAACCGAGTCACCTCTGACACAATGGCCTCTGTGTTCTTGAACCTTGCGGGGGAAAAATAGAAGCATGTGCATGTTTGGGTATGCAGGAACCTATGCAAAAACTGTGGGTTATATGAGTCATGTTGTAACTAGGGTTACAGTGTGGAGTGTCTACCTGGCGGGTAGCTGCAGGGCTAGATAAGGAGCGATGCTCCAGGCCAGGTTGACGCTGTCCTTCCACTGTTTCTCTGTCAGGCTGGTGTACTTGGACCTCCAGTTGGCGATGCTGGTCTCCACCGACTGCTCCGTGGCAATGGCCAGCTCCTGGGCGGACAGGGGGTTGTACCACGTGGTCAACCGCTCAATCTCACTGGCCTGGAGTTGCAGGGAAAAAAGAATAGCTTTGAGAAAGGTGCAACGGTGAAAAACACCACATTTCTAGAAACCACAGGTCAGTGAGTAGACATGTGAATGAGGAGTACCAGCAGGGCCAGCAGAAGAGTCCTGCGCTTCATGTAGTACTTGTGCAGCTGAGATCCCCTGTTGCTTTTCTTTGACAGTCCTGGCAGAGAATAGGAGTATTTCAAAGTAGTATGAAGGGTGTGTGTTTGTGTATGTGGAAGTAAGTTTGCGTGTGTTTGTGTGAGTGTGTTACCTGACTTCTTGGATAGGGTGGACATGCCAGAGGACAATGGGTAGGTGTTAATCCATCCCTGAGCCACCTGCTGCCTCTGGCCCACCGCCACATCCAGACTGTTCCTGCTGTCTGTCACCGTGACAACAGACAGGCTGTTCACTGACATGTCCTGGGGGTCTGCACACAGGAAATAACAATCAATCAATGTATATCATAGTAACGGTTCACAGTGAAATGCACTGTGAATTTTAGTTTAAGACGAACACAAAACTCACATTTTGGAGTGATGCTATCTCCAGTGAGCATAATGCTGTTTAAGTTTTACCTTGGGGCACCAGCTGGTTTGCTGCAAGGTACTTCTTGTCGGAGAGCAGGCTGGCGTAGAACTTGATCATAATGCTTATGTCCTCTCTCAGCCTCTTCTCTGTCTGAGTGGGAAACTTGGGAGCGATGCTGATTGCAAAGACAGAGAAAATATATCAGTATTGTATAATTCTTCACATCACACAATATTCAGATCAAATACGTATCAGGAATTGGGCTGTCATAGGGCTGGCATTCATTTCCTGTTTTTGGCCTGGGTGTTTTGTGTGTGTGTGTGTGTGTGTGTGTGCGTGCGTGCGTGCGTGTGTGCGTGCGTGCAAACAAAGTCATATCCCTCTCACCAAAAGTAATCAAACGCCGTGGAGTAGATTTTCTCTCGGAGCACGTTTCTGGTAGTAGCGTTTGTCACCACATCTGCATGCAGCAGAGCCAGACCCAGAGTCAGTAGCCTGGGGAACAGAATAAAGACGGAGCGCATGGAGTCAATACTCTATGGGCCTCCACGGTCACTGTGTTCCTGTGGTCGTCTGTACGTTTACCTGTATCGAGGCCCTATGGCTGCGACATGCCGGTTCATGTTGCTCTTAGCTCCTCCAACGTGGAGCGACAGCGACCTCTGGAGGACGGTGGTGAATATCTCCACCTGGTCAGCACTGCAGTACTTGGCTATCTCAAACCTCTGCACCAGGAACTGTGGAAAGGGGTGCCACAACGAGGGACAGAGCTCACTGGATGCCGAAGAACACCTTTCCTTTTCTCACACGGCTAGGCTTTCCTACTATCATACTATCCTCTGAAAAACATTCCTCGGATCAGTGGCTTTAGATCTAGGTGGTTTTGAGCCTGAATGGTGGACTGACCTCTATCCACAGGAAATGAGGGGTGACGTCGGGGGGACACGGGACAGGCTGGCTCTCCTCTGAGGCAGCCAAGGGGTCCGCTTCGACCTGGGCCTCGGAGAACAGGCCCATCTTACACTCCACGGTCATCTGCCATGCTCCGGCCATCTCCCTCATAAACTACACAGAGAAAAGAACGAGATAAACCTTCAAACTGATGTCACCTAGTGGCTAATTACCGACTAGCCTCCTCTCTCATAAGCAGAAGCAAAAGAATGTGGACGGAGGTGATTGTGCGTACCGGGACCTCTACTCCGATGCGGGCAGCCAGGAACCACTCCCAGCAGGCTATGGCTGTCTCCATGCCATGCTCTGTGAACATCTTCAGAGGAGACCAGCACAGGTGATGAAGCAGCTGAGGGTCACAGTCTGCCAAGAGAGGAAAGCACATGCTCAAACACCCACTACATTGGTGTGGCGTGGGAGGGGAGCCTTGTTGACAGCATAAACAGGTAACTTGCCTTTGGTGGTAATGAGCAGGGCAGCCATTTTGAACATGGCTTGAGTGAAGGCCTCCGGATTTTTGGCCTCCAGGGCATCACTCATCTGACGGACCATCAGTTTACTCAAGTCCGACTGGCTGTGGGTGGCTTCGGAGAACTGGATCATACCGGCCACCTGAGGATCACACACAACAACAAAAAAATCACATAGAATCAAACACAAGAAAGAAAACAAAACTGTTGGGACGGTAACTATCCTCTCTGCAAGAGTTCTCTCCCTGAAACCTCTGGCAGAGACATTACATCTGTGACTCTCTGTGTAACTCTACATTTCAAGGAAGGACGGTCATCACCTCTCCAGTGTAGCGGTTGCGTAGGTTGAGAGACGCCATGAAGTTGGAGTAGTCCTTCTTTACACATGCTGGTCTCTCAGTCAGCTGGGTGGTCTAATAGCGTAGAGGCCCCATTAGAGGAGAGAGGAAGACGGGGGGTTGAAGGTTAGGACAGTTTAGTAGGACTTTAGAGGTGCTGTTAAGTGTTATGGTATGCACTGGGAGTCTACAGGAGCCGGAGCTCCCATGCAGTCCTACCCTGCTGTATTCAGACCAACCTGAGGGAAAGCAGCCTAGGACACAGGGCACAAAGGGGGAGTAGACCAGTGGCACATAAGCCAGCGGGGACAACCAGTTAGCCAAACGGGCAACCAGCAAACCAGCCAACCAAATAACCAGCCAGTCATCCAATCCATAACCAGGTAACCCGCATATCAGGCAAACAACCAGGTAGCCAGGCAGGCAGATGTGGATGCAGTTATCAAAGACAAAACACAACAAAGGAAATGAACAGGCAATGAAGCAGACGGCAAGCCCGACAACAAAGAACTGCAGCAACACAAACATAAAATAAACATATATAATGCAGGTAAGTAGGCATACAGTGAGGGAATACACATACAGTACATCATGTTTACACATGAATAGTGTAAACACAGAACAAAGTACATACATTAAAAACATAGTACATACATTAAAAACAAAAGGTTAAAAAATGAGTAGTAATAGACACAATGGTAACGCTGTTGCTCATTGTTAATGGGACTGCATCCGACTAAACTAACTGTGTTAACAATGCTTCTAAACTACCCACAATGAATGAATGTTATTAAATCATTGCAAGACAGATCAGCTACAGTTAATTGTCTATGTAAAACCTGTGATTAACAAATTCAGTAAAACTTTTATAAAGCTTAAATATTACTATTATAGCTGAAAATACTACTAATTTAAAATCATTTTAAATACTAGTAGGATGAGAAGTCAGTAGAATTTAAATTTGAGAATACAGATTTTTAACCTGTCAATTCATTGGTTGTCAACATCTAGCCCCACCCTTACCTTTATCTGCTGTTGAATAGTCTCAGCAATCTATCAGGACAACAGTACCATCACAATCTGAGACACAGGCAACTGTTTGTGTGCCAGTTTATCTAACCTTGAGCCTGCGTGCTAAAGAGAAATACACAGAGATGGAGACAGAGATATGGAGACCGAGAGCGAGACAGAGAAAGCTATGGAAAAAAACAGGAGAGAGAGCGAGTGAGAGAAGGTGGGAAGGAGAGTGAGAGCCAGAGACTCACCCCGAGAGTGGTACTCTGTCTGTTGTAGCCAGCAAAGTGCAGTATGCTCTCCGTAGCCATGGCCAGGCCTGTATGCTGGGACAGCCCAGACACCCAGTTCTGATGCTTGTTTAGGTACTCCTGCAGAACAAACAAACACACACACACACACACTCTCAGTGGAGTTGAGGCACAGAATACTTTCTATACGTTATTATAAACAGTTGAGGGTTTGTACACAGATAAGTAATTATGATATTAATTATTATATAATAATTATTAATATAATATTAATTATCAATTATTATAATTAAGTAATTAGTTTGTTTGAGGAACTGGCCTGTAGGTGGGACTTGGTGACGGAGGAGGCCCACTTCATGGCTTCTTTCAGAATTTCCCCACAACGAGCTGCAAAGTCTTTCACTATTCCCTGAGTGGGGGAAGAGGGGGATGACTGTCACTGAGCTAATAAATACATATTTAAACTTCAACTCAGGATCAGTACATTTCCATAACTATCACATCAGATGTAAAACTCCTCATTCTCCAACATGGCAGTACAGCAACGAGACAGAAAGGCTTGTTGAAATAGTCCAATACTTCCCCCCGGTGGTGAAATGGTCATCAGTACCAACCTCTCTAGCTTCATACGTGTCTGGGACAGTGATCCTGTGCGGTGTGTCTGGGATATCATAATAAGGCTGGTCCTTGTGGATGTCCTGAATTTAAGAGAACAAAATGTATATGATAAGCACATCCATTCCCAATCAAAAAGATTGATACACAGCCGTACAGCTTCCTTTCTCACACGCCCAGTATGAACGGTAAAGGTGCCTTCCCCCCACTGCAGAATTCTTTCATCTTTCTTTCTTTTAACCATGTGTTTAATATATTTTTGCTTCTTGTTTAGTGAAATTTAGAAGATGCAGCATGCCACTTACAGCACTGAGGGACAGAGAGAGGGTCTGTAGGATGTCCAGCATAGTCTTCAACACACGGCCACTCCACAGCAGGTGTGGGAAACTGAAGCCATGGAAACAGAGGGATATGAATGGTAGAAATGTGGATTGTCTTGTAAACAGCTTATTTCTCAAATCAAACTAACAGATGTGATAAGCTAAAAGGGTCCTTTGTTTGATTGCCAAATACTCACGTCTCAGCCAACCCAGAGAGATATTTGTCCGCCACTCTGCGGATTCTCTTGTGGGTGTGGTTAAAATTGACCAACAGAAACTGAGCGTGTCGTTCCAGTTCCTCTTCGTGTTCTTTAGTCTTGGGCTGCATGAGTGAGAAGAAGACCTGGGTCAACCAGGCTCAGATCTAGGAACATCAGGGAAGGCTGTACAGCTTAGTGACAGGAGCGTTTACCTTCTCTGCCATCATTTGAAGGAAGACATCAAACACCTTATCACCAACGCAGATCACGCACTGCATCATCCCTGAGAACGACAGAATAATTGTTGGTTAACACAACAAATCCCAGGGCCGTGCGTGTAAAGCATACAATGACAAACTGAAAAGTCACAGTCTGTTCTCACCAGACTTGTCCTTCTGAATGGCTTTGTCTTCAAAGTATCTGAACATGACCTGGAACTTGTCAGCGTCGTTGGAACGCAGCATCCTGAGAAAGGACAGGGAAAAGCCTCTGAATAAAGTGATTTAATGTAACCACATACATTTTAAACGTGTCTATGTTCAGGCAAGTAGGTAGTCAAGTAGGATGCACTCCAGGCAATCTAGTGACGTGTGAGGATTTGGGAAAGAGCAACGCTAACCTCATGTATTCCAGTCTGTAGACTGAAAGTAGGTAAGTAGACATGGCGAAGTCAAGCTTGTTAATAAGGGCCGCGCCTTCAGGAGAGGGGTCAAGGAGGTTGATGATGGTGGAACGCAGGTCACTCAACTCAGCCTTGGGAACACATATGAAAGCATAGGTAAGTACTGCTGTATGTGTGCCTTTACAGATGGATGTGTTCACTCTTCTATGAACGTGTTAATGCATTTCTACCTGTGTGACAGTGTCATTTTTCAGTGCCGAGTTGTACTGCAACTCTGAACGAAGAGGTTCCCCACTAGGGAATGTGAGGAGAGGAGACTTGGCGGCAATCTCACATACACCTTCATACCATTCCTCTGGCCAAAGACCTGGAGGAGGAGATACCGATAGAAGAGTGATAATAGGTTTGTATATGTGACCATAACACTTGGTACAATTGAATAAGGCAATCCACATCCTCCAAGCCCACCTGAACCTTCCACTGCAAAGCCCATGACAACAGAGTACAACCAGAAGTCCCTGAACAGCTTCTGGAGGCGGGGCTTAGCCTCTTTGATTGGCGGCAACCTCCTGGTCAGCTGCAAAATACAATTATAAAAAGTTAAAAGAAGAGTATGCCAGGGGGAAAACAAACATTTATGTAAAGCATCTTATCTCGACAAAAACTAAAATCACACCATTTGTTTATTTATGTATGAATCGTAATAAATAGAATACAGAATTAAACAACATGATTCACCTTTTAAACATTGAAAGTCTAAGCTTACACATTATTGACAATATTAGACATTTTCTAAAGAACGACAACAGGACTTGTTAAGAGTTAATGATTTTAGTTAGTCGCAACTTTTTGTGTGTTGTTTGATCTATCCTATTTGTTCAGGAGAAGCCCACATCAAAGTTCAGTCGTGGCTTTCCTGCCTTTGCACAGTGTTCAAACCAGATCTAAGAGGGTAACACACAATGAAACGCAGGTAATATTATTTTTGCACAGATTAGTATGAGGTACGTGGCTTATATTTGAAATATAATTATTTGCTCAAGCTTTGTATGTGTCAACATCATCTAAATAAAAATGGTTTAATTATCATAATCTTTAATCTTATTTCCTAAATTATTTAATTGAATTGCATCACTTGAAATTAATTATTCATCAAAGGTTTCATAATATTAGAACAAAGGCTAAGTAGCATTTAAAATGTTCAAATGTAACATTGTAAGTTTAATTTTACTTTATTTCGAAAGATTAGATGGTACTTTCTTCTTTGAAACAGTTGAAATCCTATTTTGGAATCTAAATTCATAGTTTTTTACTGGCTGACTGTCTCGTATATCACAAGGATGTTGCTCATCCAAACCATCATGGCAGCCTGCCTCCTCATCAGTCCCACACTGGCAGGGATCAAAGAGCTAAGCTCTCACTTCAGCGGTGAGCCCAGCTCCAACCCAAACCCGCGAGGCCTGAGCCCTGAGGGAGCTCTGGACATGGAAGACATCCCTTTGGACTTTCACAAGGAGAACACCGTTACCAATGACCTTCCCATGGAAGGCTTTGAGGACGAGGACTACATTGACTTTGATAAAATTCTGGCTGAGGGCAGCGACGACTACATGTAAGTAACAAAATACAAATTGGTTTTGACAGATGCATTTATGATACATAAAACCAAATACTGCTCAGATGTAATCTAACACCGCATTACTGTGTTCCATAACACGGATCTATTCCTATTTCAGAGAAGGGGATGAGATAGATGAAATTGCCACTCCAGCTCCAGATATAGACATCTTTGCAGAGTCTTCCGACCCTAAAATTCGGCGTGCCAGACTTTTGAGTCTATTTCATGGCCGCTCACGCCTCCAGCGAATCAACGCTGTAAACGCACGCTTTGGCTTTAACCTCTATCGCAGCCTCCGTAACCATGTCAACCAGACAGACAACATCCTGCTGGCGCCAGCCGGAATCTCCATTGCCATGGGGATGATGGGGTTGGGGGCAGGGCCTGGAACTCACGACCAGCTCTACAAAGCCATGGGGTTTGCCGACTTTGTCAACGCCAGTCATCACTATGACAACACAACTGTACACAAGCTCTTCAGAAAGCTTACACACAGGCTATTCCGGCGGAACTTTGGCTATACACTGCGTTCCGTCAACGATCTTTATGTCAAAAAGGAGGTAGCAGTGAATGATGGCTTCCGAGCAGCTTCGAAGGCTTATTATTTTGCAGAGCCTCAGTCAGTAGACTTTAGTGATCCTGCATTCCTGGACAAGGCCAACCAGCGCATCCAGAGGCTGACCAAAGGGCTCATCAAAGAGCCTCTGAAGAGTGTGGACCCTAACATGATGCTGATGCTACTCAACACCCTATACTTCAAAGGTTAGGACAACAGCCAAGCAATACATCCATGGCTGATGTACTGGCCACCAAGTGGCCTCTTGTTTTAAGTCAAAGTTGACATATTTTGTGATTAACAGGTGCTTGGGAGCAAAAGTTCCCTAAAGAGATGACACACTACCGAAACTTTCGTGTGAACGAGAAGACAAACGTGCGTGTCCCCATGATGCAGAACAAAGGGAACTACATGGCGGCTGCCGATCATGAACTTCAGTGTGATGTTCTACAGGTGGGCAGAGTGTTCATTAGAAACACTTTCATTCAATTTACTTCTCACAACATGAACCATCCTGTCCATTGTTGGAGATAATATATTACGTGGTGTCTTTCTGATGAAAATACAGATCCCTAACATGTCACAACATACATTCAAGCGATTGTGAGTCATAGAAATAGTAGATGGCTGACAGAGCCAGTAAACTGTCCTTGTTGTAGCTACCTTACACAGGAAACATAAGCATGCTCATCGCCCTGCCCAGGAAGATCTCTGGCATGAGGACGCTGGAGAGGGAGATCTCGCCCACCGTGGTCAGCAGGTGGTTGAACAGTATGACCAACAGGTCTGTAGGCAAGCCCTCGAATATGTACTAACTAAGTGAAACAATTACAGATTGTAGAATCTACAACATTCCCCTGACTATAGAGGCAACTCCAGCTAAAACAATAATTTAACAGTACTGGGGGGGGGGGAAAGAGTAGTAATACTATATATCCCAGTAAAAATCCATCAATCAAATTTCAATCCCCAGGACGCGAGAGGTGGTCTTCCCTCGATTTAAACTGGAACAGAATTATGACCTGATTGACAACCTGAAAGAGATGGGTCTAACGGATCTATTTCAGAAGGGTGACTTTAGTGGAATGACCTCAGAAAAAATTGCCATTGAATGGGTAAGAAAAAAAATTTTAAGTGAAAAATCCAATCAAAGGTTTATAAAAATAACCTGAATTAGATGTTATATCCCAAGCTGCTAAAACTAGTGTAAGGTTTTGATTGTGAACATCCTAAACTGTAACTTTTTAACCATAACTGTTATCGTCGTCCCTAGCTGAAGCACCAGGGGACCATCACGGTGAATGAGGAGGGGACTGAGGCTGCCGCTCTGACCCAGGTGGGCTTCATGCCCCTCTCCTCCCAGATCCGCTTTGTGGTGGACCAGCCCTTCCTCTTCCTGATCTACGAGCACCGCACAGACTGCCTGATCTTCATGGGGCGGGTGATGGATCCCTTACAGAGCTAAACCTGACCCAGGTTTAACCTTACCCAATGAAAAATAAATGCCCCCTCCACATCACTGCCTGTTTAAATCTGAGAACTTGATAATTACAATATCTATATAGTGGTCTCGCTTTTATTATAGATAATTCAGAGATATTTATTGACTTCTCTTTTTTTCACTGGGTCCAAAGAAGGCCGAATTAGTCAATGTTCTCTGTCACGAGTATTTTACTGTCAGAATTGATTGAGTCAGAATTGTTTGTTGTTAAATGTTCTAGCTCTCTGTGCCAGCACTGAGGCCAATGGAGCAAAGTGTACTGGAATATTGATGTTTAATTTCAACACTAATGGAATGTTGTTACCATTTTAATAATGAGAGAATGTAAGGTATCAACCCTTTAGAAAAGAGCCAAATACTGTATTACTGTTGCTTTCTCAACAGATTTGAAAAACATTTATTGGTTATTATCGTTATGTAAAGTAATGGAAATGAAATGTGTCTTAAATACACGGGTGCAACAGCAACCCACTCATGTTCTGGAGAAAGCAGAGTAAATATTTGTCCGCAAAGTTAACCACTAACCAACTGTTCAGAAAAAAAGACCGGCAGATTTTCAAATGTAGAGGCAATTTCAACATTATAGAAGCTAAACAAAAACATAAAAAACCTGTACCGTGAGACAAAGTCTAAATTCTGAGGACTATAGCATAACTGCACTGCATGGATAGCATAGTAGAGCATACTTACCACAGCAATGACAGGGATGAGGACACCAAGGTTACCAGCACTGCTAGATGCCTGCAGGATAATTATCATTCAGGATAAAATACCACAGTTATTTTATTACAGACCATTTTAATGACAGGCTATTCGTGGTATATATGTTTTTGTGTCTGTGTGCATGTGTCTGTGAGTACCTTCAGTGCAGGACCCTTGTCCGAGGCTCTCTCACTGGCCCTCTTGCCCTCCAGGCCCAGTTGAACAAACAGTTCCAGTAGGTTCACCAATAGCTCGTCCTCTAGTGGCTCCCCCTGCAGGTTGGCTGCAATATTGGCCAGTGCATTTATCACAGCCAAAGAACAGTGGCTGATACAAGAGCCAAATGCAAAACAGAGAAAAAACTATCAAAGCATGCCAATACAAACTAGAGAGCCAACACTCAGACTACTGCCATAATAGGATGACACTGCAAACTATATGCTGTGCATACTGTATAAAGAGGAATAAATACTCCACAAAAAATGTAATATATTTATTTATAAAAAATTTAAAGAATAGTCGTGATTATGTCCCATTTGAGCTTTCGTGGGACTAACCTGTAACCCTGGTCTCTGTAGTCCTTGGTGGCAGAGTAGACCACTGAACTAGCCTTCACACTGATCTGTTGGAACAGGTTCCACACCTCCTGGTAGATGTATTGCTGTGGACAGACACAAAACAAATCAAGAGATCGTGTGCATGTCTGTTGGTGTGTGTGTCTGTGTCCTTCCCTGCACATCAAACAGGTGGCTGTGTAAAACTTACATTCCCTGTGATGACCATGCAGCCTAGCTGGTCAATGATGAGCACGTCCAGCTTTGAGGGAGGCTGGCAGAACTTCTGCTGGAGGATCTGCAATATGGGCTCCATCACTTTAGGAGTGTCTCTCAGAGCCACAGCGATGTGGCCCAGGGCCCGGATAGTGTGGTCTGGAATCAGATGAGCATCCCTGGGAAAAAATAATTCAGGATTTCTATGATTATTTTCTGTTTTAAAAAACTCAAGTAAGCTTTTGTATCCAGCCATACACTTACGTTTCTTTTTTTTCCCCTTAACTAGAGAGGGGGTTTAGTTAACTAGTCTGTGCTTTGTGCTTACTTGTCATTCTCCTGGGAGATGTAGAGACGGTTAGACAGACTTGCAAGAAATGCTTCCACTATGACTGGATCCATGGTCAGACCTGCCTTGAGACATCTGGGAAACAAAGAAGGACAGGGAAACCCACTGCAGTCAAAACTGTTTGTGCTTAATGTTAATTACCACATCACCACAAGGTGGCGCCAACTGTTTCGTCTGACCTGCAGATGTTGTCAATGGAGATGTCTCTAAGCTGCTCGTACATGGACGGCTGGTCCCTCCTGCCGGACAGGATATTGAGAGTGGACTGGGATTGCTCATTGGTCACATTTATACGGATGTCTCCTGTGCCTATGTACATTGTGACAGGAGAGACGGTAACGTGAAATCTGTACTACAAAACAAATCGCAACACTTTCGGAAATTGGACGGATTCTTGCAAAAAGAATTAAGTACATAATGAATGTATGTATGTAGTTAATATATAGGATCTATAGCCAGATTTGCCTTGCAAGAAGAGCCAAACATTGGGACTGACCACACCACAGGGCTTTACAGTAGGATCAATAATGGTATTCAGATTGGTTTGTGTGTCAGCTTTAGCGGAGCACTCGGTGCAGATCAATCATGGGTAGGAATGGGATGTGAAAGGGGTGCATGTGCCAAAGGTTCAGGGACTGGTCACTCAAACCGACCCATGATGGTCTCTGAATGGACCTGTAGTCTTTGGCTGTGAAAAGGAGGGCCTTGGTGTTGGGTATTACTGTAATCACCTGTGCTGTACTGACTGTGGTACTTATAGAGCTTCACCAGAACCGGGGATGGAACCACAAGGAAATCTCGGAGAGAAGTAGTGGTGGAATGGGCTACCACTGGAAACCTCTCACATAGACGCCCCAGGCCCTGAACGACAGATAGAGAACGACAACATGAGAAACCCAATCCTCAACGCCAACATTGGGGTCAGCGTGTTTCCATTCGCTGTAAATCTGTAAATCTTTCCACTAGACTGAGATAGACATCAACCAACAGGGACAGTTACAGGAGAAGGGAATACAGTGTGTGGCACCTGTAGGCAACAGATGAGAAGAGGCATGTGAGCGATGATGACTTTACTGGAGGTCTTGGACTGCAGCTTCTCCGACAGCTTGGTGCACAGGTTCTCAGCACCTACAGTGGCAAAAGAGGATATGGAGATGTCTTATGAAAGCCAGATCTTTGTAGCCACGGTAACTCTAAGCCAATGCACCACGGCGGCCCACTCCCTATCCTCTCCGCTGCAACTGATTACCCTGCTCGTCTTTGACGGCCCACACCATGAGGTCCACGCAGGCAGCGTTGGCTTGGCAACGGAGCTTGAGGGGGCCAGAGTCCCCCAGCTGGCCGCCTGCATCGTGGAGGACACGCTGCAGCTCTGATTGGCTACTGCTGAACTGTTCCAGAACAAAGTCGTGCACCTCCCGCACAAACCCGGGCTGCAGGGCTGGACCAGAGAGAGCAACCGTTAAAGTACATAGCCACACTGTAAACCACATACCGCATTACAGACGCAGGTCAGTCATGTAAATAGACTTAAAACAGGGGAACATACTATAACCTACTGTATGCCTTACCCTTCATGTAATAGAGGGTGTCCCTCAGCATTTTGAACATGCAGACGTAGAGAGGATCACTGAACGTTTTGTAATACAGGTTGATCCCAGGATTGGACTGTAATTAAAGGAGATGAACCAGGACTGAATAACATACATTAAAATGTCTGTACAGGTTATTCTGATGTGTGTTGCATATAGGATGAACAGTATGACAATTTCATGGGAGGAGATGCCCACCTCAGTAACCTCCAGCACCGTGGCATCAAGTGTTTTCAGGAAGGAGTCAGAGACAAATGTCTGCACCTATACAGGCCAAAGACCACACATTAAATACTGTTTGAAAGGAGCATATTGTAAACACTAATTAAACAATTATAATACTACAATAAAAAATTGTATTATGAATGTCTGCCAATTCACGTAACATTTGAATGCATTTAGATAGTTAATAGTGAAAATCAAAGTGTGTGGTTGTGAATGTACCATGCTTAGGAGCTTCCTTAGCAGGTCCACAGGTACCTCCACCTCCCCATCCCCTCCATCCATAAAGAGAGGAGACATGGAGAAACTGGAGCTGACTGTGCAGAAGTAGTGGTCAGGGTCCATAGTGCTGCTGTCAGGGAGATATGAGGCTGCAAAGAAGGGTGGATCAGGTTCAAATGAATAATAATAACTTCAATTTATGAGCACCTTTCTAAAAACACAAATAAATAATGTCACATGAAGTCCATCACTGAGCTACACGTCATGCGTGCATGAAAAATGGCTAATTACTACAAATATTGTTAAGCCTAATTAAATGACTGAACAGGTGTAATTACAAGGTAAACACAAACACCCACAATACACAAAATGGACATGCATGGCTAAGAAGTTGCAAACTCATGCCTCGTGTCTCACATTCACCTGCATGTGGGATAAAAACCTTTCTTTAACGAAAAGATAGCACTAGCATACGTTCAATGCAGTCATTTTACCTTCAAAGTACTGGGGGCCAGGAGCTGTAGGGGAGCAGGGGGAGTGGCCTGCTGGTTCCGAACCAACCTACAGAATGAAACATTTAACAAATACGGCAGTCTGAATTAACATTGTCTCATTATCATTCCATTCCACAGCGGTCGAGTCTACATTCAAAACACACACACTGTGACTGCACCCACTCTATACCAGGCATCCAAGTTTGGCTTGGGTACGGCTGTGCTTATGTAATAACTGAACGCCCACAACACAAACCTGTGAGTCCACCGCAGTGTTGGTGCGTCTGCGAAGAGTATCACTTTGGCAAACAGTCAATAGTGAGGATGGCATGATAGAGCGGAAGTCATTGAAGGACCTCCGCCGCACCCCCTCAGTTTCCTCGGTAACGCAGGCGATCTGAGGAACACCTTTTGGGAACAGCTTGGACAACAAAGACTCGTCCGTGCTGCTGTAGCGACCAAATGCCCGTGTCATGCCCAGCAGACTTGGGGCGACATACCTACACAGGTAGACTGGAGAGAATGTGGGTGTCAAACTCTCTACCCTTATCCTTACATATCAACTTTGATGAGGTAAGTGTAATGTGAAAGAACTTTGAGATAAAGTGTGTACCTTTATCATGGTTCTCAGGTATCTGGCACATCTCCTGCAGCCCCTGCATGACCTCCATGACAGCTTCCAGAATCTACAAGAAAAGCACCACAATTCAGACACAATTTCTTTGAGTCTGACCAAATAAAATCAACAAAGCTATGACACATCAATTTGTATGGACATGTGTAATGGATCTGATGAATGTAAACCTCCTAGTGGACTAATTAATTCATGAAAAAAGCTTGTTAATTATTGGGCTTCCAATTGATAATACTATTTTCATTTGTTACATTAACGGTATGATATTACTAGCAGTAAAATAATTTTTTTTTTACTTTAAAAGATTTTTCTTTACAGATCGACAAATTTAAGTTTGACCTATGAGACAGATGTGTTGAATAGTTGTGATTAATAGTTTGTTCGTTTTGCAACAGTTTCTCTTCTAGAAAATATAATCTGAGTTACAACTATTACATAACTATTACTAGTATAACATAAACACAGTAAAGCATGACCTCACCTGAGCTCTTGAGTTTATATCTCTCTGTGCTACATCTGCCAAGAGTGTGACTAGACAGAAGCTGAAGTTCTCTGCTACAGGAAGAAACTCTGAGGATTTTATATATGGACAGAGTTAATGGCTGTTACAGTACTGATACTTAATCGTACTTGTATACTAGACAAATGAAGTTTTCAAATAGCCTTTTTTATGTATATTGAGGCACTAAACTATCAAATACAATAAAACATAGTTGGTTGTGCAAAATTGCAAATAGCTGCATTTTTTTATATTTGTACGACTGTATTAATTTAAGTCTTCGAAAACCATTGGAATAACCAGTCTTTTCAAATGTAGGACTGCAAATAAAAAAGTGCATTCTAAAAGACTTTTACTGCAGGACCAGATTATGTTTACCTCTCCCTTTCTTTCCAGAGCTCTCCTCGATCCATTGGAATCGAGGTAATCCCCTCAACAGACTCAACAAGTAGGAAACAAGTGTGTCTTTGTGCTGTAGGATAAACCAACAGATTACAAACAGCACAACAAACAAAGGCACACAACACTTAGTACTTAGTAACAATAGTCCTTATTTTACTTTAAAACTGTTTCTATGATTTTAGCGGGGTAAAACTTTTTTGTTTTTTTTCTTCTAAAATTTTGTGTTTTAGTATGCCATCTGATGACAGCAAAACTTTGTTCCGTAGCGTGAGTTGCTGTAATGGGGTTATACGCTTAAACTATAGGCAGCATGTATAATCACCAGCTTGGGTAGATTAAGAAAACAAGCTTATCCAGTGGATGTAATGGGAATAGCTAAGATTCTCCAAAAGGATATTGCATGTATGTCATGCCTGCTGACTGCAGTTATGCTAAGAATCACTGGGTTAGAAAGAACTGTCTTTGCTTTGCCAAAATAAAATGTTAAAATGTCTTTGGAACATGCAAATATGATGGCCATTGTCTTAAACACATACTTGCAAGTCAGATTCCACAAGGAACACAGCAAGTGCAATGACAGCATCTCTTCGACGATCGTCCAGAGTGAACACCCCACGTACTTCCAAAGGACACATGCATTGTAGCTTTTGAACCTGAAATAAAAATGTTTTGACAATGCTTTCAAAACTGGTGAACAGGTGCATGCAGCAAGATCTGCTGCTGCACTGAACAGACAGAATTTGAATTAAGTCGTAAATGAAATGGGACACATTGATGACCAATGCTTGAGAGTTTATAAATAGGCAATGCATTCTGAAGGAGCTAAATTAAGACTGCACTTTTAAATTAGGTCTAGTTTTACATGCAATACAGTTGTGTATTATAATTTTTATGGCTGATATCATCAATTTCTACTGCTGATTTGAAAGTTGCTAAGACCATAAGCCACAGATGGCTGTAAAGATTAAAAAGGCAACTATGAATAGTTGTGCCTTTGCTCTGTCCTGAGAGACTGCTTTCCGCGAGTCCGCACAGAACCTGTTTGACTGCAGTGCGCAATACATCTGACTGTAGCACATCCAGTTTACCAAATCCCCCAGACAAGTCACTTTATAGTACTTTCTTTAACTAATTTGCGCGTACGACATTGCTTAAGAAACTTAACGCTATTGCACCGAGTGACAACAGACCGTTTCTCATTGCAACGTTGCACTTTCAGACCTGTCAAAATTAGCAACAGCCTGTGCGGAAGCAAAGTACACTGAAAAGAACTCTGTCAAAACAACCCTGTTGCTAGCTCATCTGTTAACGTTCATTCTGATTTAACCTTTTTAACATGAATTACTTCTCTCACCTTTTCGGCTGGTGCGGGGCGGTGTGCTGCTAATGAGCGAGCAAGGGAAAGAACTGTATTAAAATAAAACCCTCTTGTTCCACCTCCCTTCAGAGACATGATTTACTTAACATCTAAACGATAAACAGGGAGGGGGAAACTGAGATGTAGTGGCAGTGCCTTGCACTGTGTAGAGACTTCAGCCGCAGTACGGAAAGTCTGAGGGCACATACTAACAACCGCAGCCCGATTTGTTTTATATTGTCAGTCAGATTTTTACTTGATAGATTCAATCATGAGAAACAACATGGTTATTTTTGTATGGCGTTACATTTATCTAGGGATTGTAATATTTGATAATGCAATGTAATATATGGAGATTTCTTTTTTCATATGCGTTTTATTGGCGCAGCAATATTGTTTGCAACAGTGCATCGACGTTGTCAAAAGTGACAGGATGCATTCGTTACAGTCAGCTGATTAGAAAACGTCTACACTAGCTAGCAAGTAATAGGTGCCCGGTCAAAGGTATGTGTTATTGCCTTTTAATTATTGGTAAGATGAACATTTTGAAAGATTCTATTATATGAAGCAGAGTTATAACATATGTACTTTCAATGTATAAAATTGTGTGTGGTTTCGCCGTAAGGTAAGTGATGATGGTAACTGAAAGTTAGCTAGCGTAGCATGGGCTAGCTATCACTACCAGCTTGCAACACAAACGTTACGCAAGCTGAACGACAAGTTTGAGGACTAAGCGAGCTAGTAAGTCATCCGAGCTAATTTAAAACAGTTGTCAGTAAACTTACTGCACATTTTGTTAAGGCAATTGTTTTTTTAACGTTCTCAAAATGCTTTATTAACTTTTTTCCACAGAAACAAACTAGACCTTTTACAAAAAAAAATCGCTTTGCCTTTGTACTAGTTAATGCATGGATATCAGCTGAAGGGGACACATTTGAAATGTTGAACGTACACTATAAAGCGAAAAGTGTTTTTGGATAATGATTGGAATTAATCAAATGGAAGGGTTGAAAACTGCGTATGGTAAAATATATTATACTATTGGTTCAAGACAATCTGTGTGTTGTCGTACAATTTTGTTCAACATCTGTAGAGCCTTCTAAAAAAATGTATCTAATATGAGTTCTGATACATCTCTGTTTATGGATTTTAACACCTAGTGTTTTGACCAAGAACGTTTATCCGTGAAATTGTGTTGTTATTTCGTTAAGATCGGTTTTGTGAATAGTTTGTTCCTAAGCGTCTTATTATTATTAATTAAAGGTTTATAGTATGCAGATTTAATCCTTTGGAAGACATTTATGTCAACAAACCTTTGACGGGAAACATTTCAACGGTTATATGACTTGCTTTCACAGGGATACATTTGGTGTCAATCAAAAAATGGCCTACCCCAAGAACAGCAACCCGTTCGCTGATGATGATGATGACGATGAGGAGTTTAACTCTAAAGGAGGGGTCGGTGACCCGAAAGATAACAACATGAGTGAAGCAGAAAGGAAGCAGAGATACCTTCAGCAGGAAGTAATGCGTACAGCAAAGTCAGCTGTTGACAGTAGCCATCGCTCCCTCGGTCTCATCTACGAGTCTGAAAAGATGGGGACAGAGACAGCCGAGGTAAGCCTGCTATCTTACAGGACTAACTGATTCCCTTAAAAAGTTCATAGAGGGGCAGAAATCCATCTAGTCAGCTAGCCCAATACTAACCTTTTGCGCATTGTACTATGCCTATCTTACCCTCCCTGAAGGAGTTGATGCGTCAGGGCGAGGCTATAAAGAGAACGGAGAGGATGGTGGATAACATGGAGCAGGACCTGAAGACCAGCCAAAGACACATAAACAGCATCAAGAGTGTGTGGGGAGGACTTGTCAACTACTTCAAGGCCAAGCCTGAGACCCAACCACAGCCAGTGCAGACCCCTGCCTACCAACCTAGCAACAAGTAAGACCCTAGTGTACGATAGTTTTCATTACTAGTTCACTAAGCAGTCATGGTAAAATGGGAAAGAACTGAGGCTGCAGGATATTAAGTCCATCTGTGATTACCTATTAATTCAACCTATTGTCAATTGAAGTGGAATTGTATTCTTTGCCAAAGTTTCTTGAACTGTGTTGACCATAAGTAAAAACCTGAAGTTGTCTTCAGCAACAAATAAGTCATACACCGATGGAATGTGTCCTGCTACCTCCTCCCCCGTTGTTACAGTTACAATGTCCTGTTTACAGATTTTAATCAGTGCTTTTCCCCCCTGTCAAGCTATTCTGCATAACATGATGTAATTTGTATATTTTTTCAGATTGGAGAATGCATTGGCCGACAGTAAAGTGCATGAGGACAAGTACCAAGCCAGCCACCCTAACCTAAGAAAGATTGATACAGAAGGTAGAATCTGTCCCTTGAACCATAACAATATATATATGTGTTCTTTATGTAGTCCTAATTTGACCATGCTGCAAAGGTGTTTGATAACAATGATTTTGTAAATAATGTCTCCTTCTTGTAGGATTTGGAGCAGCAGCTGCATCGGCAGATGATAGCTCATCTAAACAGAATGGCCACCCCCAGAACAGACATCTACGATCGGCTCACCAAACACTAGACAACAATTTGGGTACAAATATATTTTTTTAACAATCTGGTTAGCAAGGAGTGGGGATTTGTTTTTATTAAATGTTTTACACATTCTCAGTTGAGTTTTTCCTCAAAGTTGGTACATGCTTTGGTCCAGCCTGCCGATAAACCACCATTGTTTTTCACTCAGTTATCCAGCCACCAACATGTGTTATCTTTGTGTTATCTCGTCAGTTGCCAAGTACTGCAAGTTCAACTTCTATGTTATATAATAGATAATACTGCTAACTTTGAATGACTTAAAAAATATATATAATAATAATAATAATGACTGCTTTTTAAAGAAAATCTGATTTGGGATCCGTAAAATCTGGCTCTTACTGTGGAGCTGAGACTTATTATCAAACTCACAGAAAAGAGCTGGAGTTCCCATAACTAAATGTTAAGTGAAGTAATTTCTAGCTCAAATTACATGGATTTTCAGTTTCATATTGGCAATTTCCACACACCCAAACAATAAGCGATCGAATTTGCCAACTACTAATTACTAATAGTAATCATAGGATTTGATTCTGTATCTGTAATTCTGCTGTGAAGTAGCTGGCCCCCTTCATCCATGTTTCCTGTCTTCTCCCTGTCCAGACGAGATGGCCTCGGGTTTGGGACGACTAAAGAACCTGGGACTGGGGCTCCAGGCTGAGATCAACAGTCAGGATGATTCTATAGATTCTCTTCTTGGCAAGGTAGACAAGATGGACCTCAAGATCAACAACACCAACGAGCAGATGAAAAGACTCAAATAAAACATTAAGACAAACCCAGACTAATCAGAAAACAACAGTTCAAAGCATTTCCCCTGCCTCGGTTTCTCCAGCTGCTGCATGAGTAACAAAATACTATTATTTTAACTGGGCCAGACAGGTCAATTTATAGAGACATTTTATTCTCCAGTGATCAACAGGAGTCACTAATCTTAAATCCCGATTATTATTTTTATCGTAACCATTTTAGACCTCTATTTCTTTTTTAAATTTGGCCACAGAATGTCTGTTTAAATATAAATAATCTAATCAAATGGGTTGTTTCATTCAACAAGGTCCAATTGATTTGTATTGCTATCAAGCAGTATGTAGGATCTAAACTAGAATGTCTTTGTCTTAATCTTTATAGCTGCTTTACTAACACCATGCTGAATCTTCTGTCAGTGTCTTGTGGTTAAGACACACCAACACCACTATCTGTGTCTATTTATATAATCACTCAGCAGTTTCTTTCTGATTTCTGAAATAGAAAACACACATTTTAGTTTCAACATCTGAAAGAATCTGTCTCAAGTCAGCTTTGCCTTATGACATCTTTGTATATTCCAGTTAGATTTAGTGCCACCCTGCCTCACACCAATTCCATTCTATTGCAATATAACAAGTGGCTTTTTATCTTTTATTTTATTTTTTATTATTGACCATATTCCTGGACCAAAATGGAATTACCTCCTTTACTGAAGGGGGCTGTTTCGTTGCCTGTTCCTTCTTTTTACGTTTGATGTAATTGTGATGATCTATTATCAACTGTTTGTGATCAAAGCTGTAGTGTAAGACTTGTGAACATTTTTATTGTGACAATGTCATGCTCTTTGATGTGACACACAGATACAAAATTATTGCCAGTTGACTCATTAATTGAAACCTTAAAGAAAGAATTTCTTTGAGAAGACTTAAAATGCTGTCCACATCTCCTAATGACTTAAACTAAATTGTAATTTTTTGCAGATTGGACATTATCACTATATCGTCTTTTGGAGACAGGGTTACCAGTAGGTGGCGTCATTGTTTTACACTTTTAGGCTTCCACAGCAAGTGAAATGGGTGTTAGTGGTATGTGTTGCTGTATGGTGCGTTCTTACTGCACCTATTCTCACTATTTTGAAGTGTATAATTTAGAGAACCTCAAATAAATCCAACAACCCCAAATCTCTGCTGTCCTGGAAAAGTCATTAAGGGAAGTCCTGATCTTTGAAAGAAAGGGGTTACATCAGTCATTGCTAATACGTTCTTCTACTCTCTGATCCCCACCGTTCTAAGTAGGATGTTTACGTCTGGTTTTGTTGTGGGACAGCTGTGTTTCTCTCCCATCCCTGTGTGTACTTCAGGATCCCCCTCACGAGGAGTCCATTCATTATCATTCCTCTGTGAGAGTCCAGCTGCTCTGCCACATGCAGCAAGCCCTCATTAGGGAAGCCTTCTAAATACAGTACACAGTCCACGTCCCCACAGCAGCCGGCCTGGGGAAGGTGTGACACCTGCCACACACAGATCTGACAGATAAGCACATCGTACACAGAGACACACACTCGTAAGCAGAAGCCCAGACATGGCGTTAACATTCCCACACACTCACACACACGTACAGATGGCCCTCTTAATCTTTAATCAACAGATTTGAGAGAGACGGTGGAAGTTGAAGGGGAGGGGGTGGGTAGTAGCACTGTACTCCATGTATGTCGCCAGTACCGATCAGCGGAAGTGGCCCCGTGTTCTTTCCCTTCACGCCATCCCATGGGGCTGCGAGGGGCTTTAAACAGCTGTCTTGTCAAAAGCAAACAGTGGCCGTGCCGCGACAAAGGCCGCCAGTGATGGAATGCCCCTCTTTTCAATGTTCGTAATCCCAGAACACACTGATGTCGGACCCCATCAGGCACTGGGCCAAAGACAGGCCTTCCTGCCCTTTGGAAAGCGGGTTAGCAGTAAGGGCAGGTCCGCTAGGGGGGTAAAGCCTGCCCCAGAGAGAACGGACTGACAGGCTGACAGCACTCTATTGCCACTGTTGTAGTTAGAGAAAATAAAGAGTTGTGCTGACCGAGGGAAGTTTGGGAGACTGGAGAGAGGAGTGAGGTGATGGCAAAAAGGGAGGGACTGGAGAGGGTGAGGAAAGGGTTGGACGTTTAAGTGCCCATAAGATGAAACACGCCACAAAGCAACACAGTCTTGAAAGATTTTTATCTGTCTGTGTGGGCCCAATAGTTTTTGTTGTTTTGTTTCTACTTGAAAGTTATGAATAACTATATTGATTGCAGTGACTAAATCAAGTTTGTGATCATTATTAAGGGCACATGTACATATGATAGTAAAGTTAGTTATTCACTGAATAAGGCCACTGCATTATTTTAATTCTTTAAGTCTTCATACACAAGTTATACCCTTAGAGTCAGCGTCAGGTTCCATGTCAAGACCTTGAAATGCCCAATTCTAAAACAACGTGCTTCTGGAAGTAGAAACATGAAAAGATACAGATCTGGCCCTGAGAACCAGACCAAAATAAAACATGTTTAGAGATATGAAAGTAGACCTCAAGGAACCAGAAAGTGGACTTAGTAAGAACATTTAAATTTTCCATTGCAAGGATAGGGAAAACCTGGCTGGTGGGTTATACGCTGTTGACAGTTGTTATTAAAGTGCACTTGGTGCGTGCAGAGCTTCAGTAATCATCAAACCATGACATCAGAGAACCTGAAGAAAACAACACCATCAGAAAACATGAATGATTAAGATACCGCTATCATCATTCCCGACGAGTTCACTTGTATCACAGGGAGTGCTAAGAGCGTGCCAGGACATATGTTACATGTTGAATGCTCATGGTGCGTTGCAAAATGTTATGTTATGTTATGTTCATACGACTAGACTCTAAGTACCTGTTGTTGTCGTCACATAGTAGGAATATACTGTACTTAGCTGTGTAGTGCTACAAAGAAGTAATTGTCAGGAAGGCAAAGGGAAACAATGTTAATGGTGGTCTTTGACTTAAGGCTATAAGTCACGGTATGTGATAAAGTCAGATATGTGGAGAAGCAAAGATGTTGTTTTGATCTGAGAAATAATACATTTTTAAAAGAAGCTGAGTAGGGACTACAGGGAGAGTAGCGGGAGTAGCACAGAGCACGACAAAAAAAAGGAAGCATACGTATTTGTTTATTGTTTTTTCAATGGACAGTGTATAAGTGTATACGGTGCTGCACTACATTGGTTGCTTTCTTTAAAATAAATAAACACACATACACAGAAGACACAGGTTGAGGGTTTCTAGAGGCAAATGTCGTGGTCATAATGATGAGTTGTATCCTCTGTGGTCCACATACAGTGTCTGAAAAGGGAAAGGAAGGGAGTCCACTTGGCATGTTGCTTGACCATAGATCTTTGGTCTGGACAGTGGGCAATGATTCATCTGTGACACCTGCTATAGTCCCAAGCAGAGAGAGGAGGGGAGCAGAAGAGAATGGTGAGGAGAAGAGCAGGTCAGAAGGAAACATCTGTACGCCCCTGAGCATCGGGTGGCGACATATAACCTCTTTTAATTGGTGCTCGGGACCATGACCCTACAGAAATATTTGTCATATTCTATTAGTTTCTGAATAGTGGATAAAAATCCCTTTTTTTCTCAATGTTGGATAAAACCTTGAGTTGGCAAATTTTGTTTAACGTTTTAAAAAGCAAAAGAAAAAAACTTAAAACAAAAGAAAACTTAAAACCTATACCTAACCAAAACGACCAGCCCCTAAATAAAAGACGGGGAGAAAGAAAATGGGGGGCGCTAAGGCATCTTATCCGATACATGACAATTTTCTGCAGCATTCTACATCTGTAAACAATGAGTGATGGCTAATATTGAACTCTCTAACTACTTTTTTTTTTCTATTCGAAATTTGTAGGGATTATGGTGGGAAAAAACAACATAATAAAGATGATTAATTTATTGATCTTATTTTGGATTTATGTTATTGCAAAAAATGCTTTTATTTTCTGGGGGTGTACTGGTAGATAGACAAAGCTATATGGACACATACAGCCTACACACAGACACAAAAGTAGAAAATGTATAAAGCAAAATAATATATTTATATATTTATACATTAGGCATTATCAAATGCAGTTGCATTCATGGAGGTAGATATAGCAAAGTTCAAGAGGTAAAAAGGCATATAGACATTGTGCTTTGGAGGATAAAAGGTACGTACTGTGGATGTAAAATATAGGTTTAAATGCAAGTGTTGTTGTGTGCTTATTAAAAAAAGTATAATATCGGGAGAGAGAGAAGTGGCAGGACACTACTGATCTCCTTGAATTACTCCTCCAGGGATCTGTAATGGAGTAGTATGGGTTGGCTGGCACGGTTCCCATTGGCTGAGCAGTCGCCGATAGAGGCAACCAAGTCCCTGGATTGGGGCTCACACAAACAGCACTGAGTATGGCGGACAACGGCAACCCTCAGAAGAAGACTCTCTCTCCCAGGAGCCATGGCAACCAGGGACAGAAGCCGCCGTCCAGAATGTTCTAAAAATAGTCCATACATTTTGTTGGGTTAACACACGTGCCGGTCCTTATCGAAACATACAATTGGTAAACACAGTAAACGGTGGTTATTCAGCCAGCAATGGGCTGAAAATATCTCCAAATAGCTGTCATATACAACTTTGATGTGTGTGGTAGCATGTTTCACCTGGTGCTCTCCTGGCCATCACCACCACAGCGATCTTTCTTTGACATTGCATCGCTCTGGCACTCGGCGCAGACAAGTCTCTCCCTCACCAGCTGGGCACTCCACAGACTGAGTCTGCATGCCGCACTCGCCTGCTTCACTCGCAGGTAGACACAGTAACTAAACAAGGTGGGGAGAGAGCAACGCTTTAAACAAGACAGTTCTTGCTTATAAAAGCCAGTTTTAGACTCTGTATATGTTCAAAAACATTGGTTGGGTCTCCTTTTCAGATACCCAGCTGCAAACCTAGCCAACAAAATGCCCACAGAGCCTACATCAGATGTTGTCAAGTTGTGACATTCAATTCTAATACATTCAATATGAGCGCATCCTTCTTTTCATTCTTTTCCTCATCAAGCAATCAGGGACCAAACCAGCCTCGCCAGACAAGACTGCGCCTCCAGTCCAATCCAGCCAGTCATGTAGGATTAATAACTCTGTCCAGGAAAAGAAGTGCAAAGGGTCACATTTAATGCCAGGCAAGTATACCATGTTGTACTTATACAACTGTAGTTGGAATGCCGGTTCAGTAAGTTCTGGTTATGTTGGTAAGTTCTAATCACTGGTTGAATGTGTGCAATTGGCCTAAATCACTTGTTTTGTCTATGCTTACTCAGTTGTGACTAAGCAAGCCCCCTCCAAACAGGATTTTTTTTGTTTCATGAAATATTAAAATTTCGCCAATCTTTGTATAGTCTAAAATGTTTCCTGAAACTATAACAGAAACACACACATTTACACAGACACACACACACGCACACACACACACGCACGCACACACACACGCACACACACACACACACACACACACACACACACACACACACACACGCACACACACATGTAATTAGGGATCTTGACTTACTGGGGATTTCCTTTACATCTTCTCTTTTTCTTTCTTCCTTTCATTAAGTTCCAGCCTGTTCATGCAGACCTTAATCTAATACCCAATCCTCCCCTTAGGGTCATCCCACACACAGCGGTGGCACACACATTTACCACAAAACCAAAACGTTCAACTTGGAAAGAAATAGAATAAAAACTTAAACGTCTTTTTTTTTACCATATTATCTTTCATTTTCTCAACTAATTAAAAAATATTTGTGGTATGTAATTGTATCTGATTGCTAAAAAGTGCACTATTCGAGAATCACTGCAGCACCTCTGATTGCCGTCTACCATAGCAGCGGAAATGATAGGCACTTGGACCAGTTTTCTGAGTGAAATCAGGCGAGGACAGTGTGTTTCACAGTAATAGCTCACATTCATGAGTAATGCTGTTCCAATCCTCTGATGGGCTGCGCTTCAGTCAAAACACATATCCAGTGTCCACTTTAATCTACGTAAAAGGCTCTCATCTAGGGAAGGGCTGTTTCAACATTGAACAAGTCAACTCTCAGTCAACATCAAACATGACTTTGTGTAGAGACAGGAGAGAGGGTCCACCTATCAGATAGATTGGGCAATATCAACCCAGGTCACACCCAATGTTCCAGATGCAGTCAAAACAATTTATTGGTTTTGCTTCTCAAGGCAACTATAGGCATGTCTGTTTCTTATGTTTGTTTGAAGCCCAATGCTAACTTCAGAAAGCCTTTCGAATCAACTCAAAAAATAATGGGAAACAAATTGATAGCAGCAAAACAATAGGAAGAATGTCAAAAAGGTAGAATACGTAACTTGAAAAATCGAAGAAAAATGTCAAAACTTGTTATGGGGTGAATATGCATGTAGTAAAGACAAACTCACATGCTTACATGTAAGTTCACCTCGATGTCAAGTTATACATTTACTGTTATTATACAATACTTCCCCTCTACCTGAACTATGTGCACTACCTCGGCGGACGGGAGGAGATGGCTAGGTCAGTGTTGTTTTAAAGTGTGCTCAGTTTATGTTTTCTTACCTGGGCTTTTCCTCCTTCATCAACATGTGTGGTCGTCTCCAGGGGTCCTTGAAGTTCCTCTTGAATGAATCGGGCAGGATCTTAGCCACTTCTGGGTAGGGCAGATGAAAAAAAAAGTATGTTAGGCCCATAATTTTTCACATAGTATGCATCTCAGGAGGAATACAGACAAAGCAACCATTACAAAACCTTTGTTTAATCTCACACATCTGTTAGAATTTAGGTGGCTTAATGAGACAATTGTATTACTGAGAGCGGCAAAAAAATTATAATGATAATTTACAATAATATGTCCAACAGTTTACACCTAAGATTTCTCTGAGGTTTATCTGGAGCTAGGTGTTTTGGTTCCCTTCAAATACTTGGTAGATGGAGCTGATGTAATGCAACAGCTGTAGATAAGGCTTTGGGCCAGATGTGCGTGCACCATGCAGGCCGACAAACTTTCAACAGCAAGTACCTCTGAGAATACAGACATTTTTCTATTCCAAAGTAATTGGCCCCATAGACCTTTGAACACTTCCACATGCATGTCGAAAGCACGCTCAACAGTGTAACCCCTAAAACAAGTTAGACAACCTACCTTTGGCAGCACTGCATATGCCGTTGTTTCCAAAGCATCCTCTCCGTTGCTTGAGGTCTGGGCAAGGTGTGCCTCCGTTTCTAGGGGGAATGGATACTTGGCGACTCCTCTCTGTGCTGCCCACTCCACATGGAGACGTGCAGGGTGACCAGGGGCCCCAGGAGCCCACCACACAGTCAATGGCTGCTGGGGAGACAGGGCAAGAGACAGAGATCAGTTGGAAGCTGGGCACATACAGCAGACAGGGTGGGAGGTCCTATTCACATACATTGCCCCTCACGGTACATGTAACAAAGAGTAAGGCTGAGAGGATTTGTAGGAACCCAAACACACTTTAGGAGCGTAAAACAGGGAAAGAAAAGCCCCTTTATGACCATGAAATTGTAGCTTTGCAGCCGTGCTACCATGATGGACAGTATAATTCCTAAATTACAGTAATCCTTCGAGGAGCTTTAAAGTCTGGGATACATCAATCTGGAGGTTCTGACGTGGGTCAGTACATTTCAGGCTCCATAATGCTTAAAGATGTGTGCCAACACATCAACACACACATACACACAAACTCACACGCAAAAGTTTAGTAAGTTGCCACCAAGCATGAGATTGATCCCTTCCATCCACAGACACGTGCACTAAACAAGCACAACAGAGAAACAACAGGAAGCCTTTCATTAAATCATCCGTTTTAACCAATTTAAGTAAATGTGCGTGCGCGGGTGCAGTTTTATGTGTTTGTATGTGTGTGTGTGTGTATGTGTGTGTGTGTGTGTGTGTGTGTGTGTGTGTGTGCGTGCATATGTGTGGGGCTGAGGGGTGGTGGACTCTGTTGGCTAGATGGCTGCTCAGATCAAAGATAATGCTTTCCATCTGTAATCAGACACACAAAACGTCAATATCCGCAGCCAGACATTTAACAGGCTTGCAGTCAGACGTCAAGTAATAATGGGACTGGCACACTCTATAAACAAACGGAGACTGGCTTACTGAGCAGCAGTCTGCGACAGACACACAAATAAGCTGCCAGACATTCTGTAAATGACACAAGAGTTAATCAAAGCCGATATAAAGTGTAAGTAGAGGATTATACTGTGAAAAAGTCTGTGTTAAGCTCACAGTGAAGGCAGGTGCACACACCTTTAACTCCTAAGATAAGAAAGTATGTGCCCCCTTGTGAAAGAGAGAGCATATATAAATCATAACTGAATTGAATCTACCTCACCATCCAATCTTTCTTGCTCATTCTATTCTTCATACACACACCCCGCACGCCTTATCAGCTTCAAAGCGGTTACAAAGCGGGTAAAAAAAAAAACTCTGAATAAAGGGTGTGCTTGTGTGTACGTGCGTGTGCGCGTGCTTGTTCCAGTGGCTGAATAGAGAAAGCGGACATTGCTTTCAAGGTGCCGCCAATCCTGTTCATTCCCATGGTCCCGTTGACGGGGGGGGTTGTCTCAGTGACACGGGCAATCTACAAAGCGAATGTGGAATCTCTGCATTCCTCCGCATTAGTGCTGCCCACCTGACACTCGCCTTTCCCAGATAACCCCCTCACATACACACACACACACACATCTTTCTTCTCTGATAACATGCCCCCAACACCCCATAATATCCCTCATGAATACTCATAATTGCTTCCGCACCGTCTCGCCAGCACGCACACACTCACAAACTCACGTATTCTCTCAGTCCAAGCTGCGTGACATCACACAGTATTAACACAGCTACTGTACAGTGTGTCGTTTCTCTGTCAGTCATCTTCACAGACACTACATGGATCTCTGCCCTTTAAGAGAGGAAAACAAAACATGGTAGCACAGGTCAACTGGAGAAGAGTGTACTGCTGAGAATTGGCCAACAGGGAGGCCAGGGCAGCAAAGGTCGTCTTGTTCCCGCACCCACACACACAGACAGACGTACACACGTACACACACACACACACACACACACACACACACACACACACACACACACACACACACACACACACACACACACACACACACACACTCACACACACACACACACACAGAGGGAAAGAACAGATTTGT
>JAVQIZ010079404.1:0-40625 GCA_036023535.2 Galaxias brevipinnis
ACAAACACACTCACACTCATACATACACACATACACACACACACACACACACTCACATATACGTATACACACACACACTCACACTCACACACACTCACACTCACACTTACACTCACTCACTCACACACACGCACACACACACACACACACACACACACACATATAGGTTACACACACACACACACACACTCTCTCTCACACACACACACACACATACACACATCCTAATCTGTCCGTTTATTCCCAGTCTCCCTTGAGCTCTTTTCTTCCTCTCCTCACCTCCACCCGCCCCCCCCCCCAACTCCTCCTCTTGTCACACTCTTCCTCTCCTCTTCCTCACTCACTCTCCTCTTCCTCTCCTCACCCCATCCGCTCCTCTCTCACCTAGACCCGACTTTTACATCTTGGTTTTTATTTTTAAACCCTCAGAATCAGAGAGAGCCAGTCCTGTCTCCTGAATGACGCAGACGGAGGCGTAATGTCAGAACACTTCTGGAGATAGAGGCAGTGAGACACACTTACTAGAAGAGAGAGAGGCAGAGACAGACTTACTAGAAGAGAGAGAGGCAGAGAGACAGACTCCCTAGGAGAGAGAGAGAGGCAGAGAGACAGACTTCCTAGAAGAAAGAGAGGCAGGGGGTCAGACTTCCTAGAAGAGAGAGAGGCAGAGACAGACTTCCTAGAAGAGAGAGAGGCAGAGAGACAGACTTCCTAGAAGAGAGAGAGGCAGAGACAGACTTCCTAGAACAGAGAGAGGCAGAGACAGACGTCCTAGAAGAGAGAGAGGCAGAGAGACAGACTTCCTAGAACAGAGAGAGGCAGAGACAGACTCCCTAGAAGAGAGAGAGGCAGAGAGACAGACTCCCTAGAAGAGAGAGAGGCAGAGAGACAGACTTCCAAGAAGAGAGAGAGAGAGAGATGGGGGAAACTAGCACAGACAGGCAGGCAGGCAGGCAGGCCGGCAGGCAGGCAGGCTGGCAGGCAGGCAGACAGGTTCCTAGGTGGGCAGACAGGCAGGCAGGCAGGCAGGCAGGTAGGCAGGCAGACAGGCAGACAGGTTACTGGGCAGACAGACAGGCAGGCAGAAAGGCAGGCAGGCAGGCAGACAGGCAGACAGGTTACTGGGCAGACAGGCAGGCAGACAGACAGACAGACAGACAGACAGACAGGCAGGCAGGCAGACAGACAGACAGACAGACAGACAGACAGACAGACAGTCTAAGGCAGGCTAACATTTTAACAGCATGTTTTATACTGATGTTATTGTTATGTCTGCTTGTCTTTCTGTCTGAGTGTCTCTGTGTGTGCATCTGTGTGTGTGTGTGTGTGTGTGTGTGTGTGTGTGTGCGTGTATGTGTGTGTGTGGTAGAGACGTGCGGTCGGCCTACTCCCCGTTGCCGTGGCAGCGGTACTTTGAGCGGAGCGAGGACGTGCGTGTGTGTGTGGACGGGGCTGTGGACGTGTTCCGAGTCTACAGGAGCGGCACGCGAGGCCCCCTGCTGGTCCTGCTGCACGGAGGGGGCCATTCTGCTCTGACCTGGGCCCTCTGTGCTGTGAGTATGACAGACCCTGGATCAGTATATATAACAGACCCTGGATCAGTATATACAAATATAACAGACCCTGGATCAGTAGATACACTCCGCTCTGACCTGGGCCCTTTGCTCCGTGAGTATAGACTGATCCTGAATCAGTGTAGGTATTAACACCTGTCATAGTCTGTGTAGTTATACTTCAGCCAGACTGACTCCAGGTCAGATATTAACAACAGCCCAGACTGACTCCAGGTCAGATATTAACACCAGCCCAGACTGACTCTAGGTCAGATATTAACACCAGTAAGACTGACTCTAGGTCAGATATTAACACCAGCCCAGACTGACTCTAGGTCAGATATTAACACCAGTAAGACTGACTCCAGGTCAGATATTAACACCAGCCCAGACTGACTCCAGGTCAGATATTAACATCAGCCCAGACTGACTCCAGGTCAGATCTTAACACCAGTCAGCCTGACTCCAGCTCAGATATTAACACCAGCCCACACTGAGTCTAGGTCAGATATTAACACCATCCCAGACTGACTCTGGATCAGCTAGTTACACCTGGACTGACTCCTAGATCAGCTATAAACTGTTCCCACCACATTCTGTATAGACACACCTCCACCAGACAGACTGACGGTGGGTCAGATATGTCACTGTTAATAGGAATAAAAATGCAAAAATGCAACCTGTAACGTTCTCTTTCTCTCTCTCTCTCTGTGTGTGTGTGTGTGTGTGTGTGTGTGTGTGTCAACGTCATAGGCAGCTATCTGTCGTAAAGTGACCTGCAGGGTGTTGGCCATGGACCTCAGGGGTCACGGTAAGTTCAAAGTTGAAAGGTCATCTAAATGATTGAATGAAGCATGTGTTGTTTGTATGCTAAAAAACAATCTCATCAATCTATTTTCTCTCCTCCTCTTCCCTTTATTCTCTCTTCTATCTTCTCCTTTGTTTTTCATAATCCTACGTTCTTTTGTCTTCTCTCTTTCTCTCCCCTCTCTGTACTCCTCTGTCTTTCTTTTCTCTTCTTCTCCTCCTCCTCTCTCTTTCCGGCAGGAGCCACCCATGTTCAGCAATCAGAGGACCTGTCTGCTCAAACCATGGCAAAGTGAGAACACACACACAAACACACACACACACACACATGCACACACACACCACGGCAAAGTGAGAACACACACAAACATACACACACACGCACACACACACCATGGCAAAGTGAGGACACACATGCACACACACCGTGGCAAAGTGAGAACACACACACACACACACACAGCTGTTAAATCTATATAGAGAAACACCTCCGCTAACACACACACACGCACTATAGGTTCACTTTACACAGCTCCTGTATCTCCATGTAACTCCTCCCACCTTCTCTACGGATGTAGCCAATGACCTCACTATCTCATGTAGCTCCTCCCACCTTCTCAAGGGATGTAGCCAATGACCTCACTATCACCTGTAGCTCCTCCCACCTTCTCTAGGGATGTAGCCAATGACCTCACTATCACATATAGCTCCTCCCACCTTCTCTAGGGATTTAGCCAATGACCTCACTATCACATTTAACTCCTCCCACCTTCTCTAGGGATTTAGCCAATGACCTCACTATCACATGTAGCTCCTCCCACCTTCTCTAGGGATTTAGCCAATGACCTCACTATCACATTTAACTCCTCCCACCTTCTCTAGGGATGTAGCCAATGTGGTGAGAGCATGTTACGGGGAGTCCCCGCCCCCCATGGTGCTGATTGGCCATGGCGTTGGCGGGGCGATAGCGGTGCATGCGGCTGGAAGCACATTACTTCCTGCTGTGGTGGGACTGGTCACTATAGACGTCGTAGAAGGTACATGCTGTGTGTGTGAGTGTGTGTGTGTGTGTGTGTGTGTGTGTGTGTGTGGTGAGACTGGTGAATAAAGACGTCGTAGAAGGTGAGCTTGTCTTTGTGTGGGTGTTGGTGTGTTGGTGTGTTGGCCAGTATATGTCTGTGTGTGTCTGTTTCTGTTGCGGCAACGTTTTTTTTTTTTTTTTTTGCTCTAATACATCAAACTCTACCAAGACCGTAACCCCCCCCCCGCCCAGCCCCCCGCATAAATCATAATTTATTTATTTATTTGTTTAAATTCTTATCATAATAGTAGCTGTTGGCAGGCTGCGGGGGAGTACTTCATGGCCCTGATCTCTACTTACACATACAATCTGGCAAGTAGGTGTGTGCATGTGTGTATGTGTGTGTGTGTGTGTATCCAGGTAGTGCAAGAAATGTGCTCCACACCATGCAGATGCTCCTGAAGAGTCGACCTTTGACCTTTCAGACCGTGGACCAGGCTATTGAGTGGAGGTGAGCGTGATCACAAAGGTGATCACAAAGCCTGGAAAAGTTCTGTTGGGTTCTACAGTGTACTGTTGGGTTCCTCAGGGTTCTGCTGGGTTCTTCAGGGTTCCGCAGGGTTCTGCAGGGTTCTGCTGGGTTACTCAGGGTTCCGCTGGGTTACTCAGGGTTCCGCTGGGTTCTGATGGGTTCTACATGGTTCCTCACCATTGCACGGTTCCACAGTAGTTTGGATACCAGAGGTTATCACCCAGTCTGGCTTTGATAGAGGGTTTATTTTAAATGTTAAAGGGTTTATTTTACATGTTAAAGGGTTTATTTGACATGTTAAAGGGATTATTTTAAATGTTAAAGGGTTTATTTGACATGTTAAAGGGTTTATTTGACATGTTAAAACTCTTTTGGTTCTTCCCCTATGTCACTGATACATAGATAGCATTGGACAGACGTTCTGTCGCTATCAGGATCAGAAACATAGAACCAGATGGTCTGTTAAGACGAGCTGTGTTGAAATGTCTCTCTCTGTTCCTCAGCGTTAAAAGTGGACAAATCAGAAACCTGGAGTCGGCCAGGGTGTCTGTGATTGGCCAGGTTAAAAGGTAGACTGTCCTCTTAGTAGTCAAACAGAGAATCCAGATAATTACTAAGTAGCAAAGTAAGATGTCGTAAATATTTCAAAATGTTTCTTCATTCCTCCGCTCCTCTCCTCTCCTCTCCTCTCCTCTCCTCTCTGTCTTTCTCCCTCTTTCTCTATAATCGAATACACAGGCCCTGTGGCGTCTTAAGACGTGAACACAGGGCATCACTATTGACAAGGCAAAATGAAACACATTTGGCTTGCACAGTGTGTGTACGTGCATCATTAAGGCGTGTGTGCCTGGCTCTTTATCGATGCGTGGCGCATTGTGCACTAGGATATGTGTGAGTGTGTGTTTGGCATGCCGCAGCATGAGCCAGAAGCACGTGGCGTTCACACCACGGACCAGACACCGTCTCCCTGCACTGTGCTCCCCTCCGCTGGCTGTGGCCGAGGCTGAGGCAGTGTGATTGTACATGTCGCTGACGCCACACTTCAGACCTGGGTTCTCGGGGAGGGCACGCTGTAATTTGAGACGCCGACCGAGGCAAAGACACCGGGAGCGCCGTCGGAAGCGCTGCGGGATTTGCCAGAGTGGGCAAAGAAGTGTATACTCTTAGTAAATGGAGAGAAGTGGGACCGGAGATGGGTATCAAAAGGTGCTGGCGTTGTTATTTATTTTTGGGCATGCTTTTACCTCGATGGCTGGAGACCCATTGCTATCGCTAATGGAATGGACTGATGATGCTCGAGTTGTTGCATTTGTAAAGTTGTTGTTTCAAAAGAAGGCCATGTTGTCTGTCCAAGATTGATGACTTGGATGCCCCCCCCCCATTCCTCTAACAGAGAGCATCTTATCGAGTGGAGAGAAAGAGGTCTAGGTTGCAGGGGTGGCGGGGGTCTCCGGTCTCAACCTCGGCCAGGTCTGGAGCCCCGGCTCCCATGTCTTTCTAATGGAGCTTTCATTTGCGTATCGATCAAGAGGAAAAGCCTCCGTGGATCAATGAGAGAGAGAGAGAGAGAGAGAGAGAGAGAGAGAGGGAGAGGAGAGTGCAGTAACATAATACCTTATTGGTGTAAAGATGGGGAGAGGAGAGGGGGGAGTGAACACTGTGTTGGAGAATAAATATGCTGAGATACACTGAAAAAGTAAATAAGAGTGATAGATAGGATAGGAAGAGGCGGATGAGAAGTCAGCTACTGAGACAGACAGAGGTAGAGTGTTATATGGATGTTTTCTTTTGTGAGAAACTAGATACATAGATACTAGAGACATTTTACAATAGGACGACTACATTTCACAATGCTACTCTACCCTCTTAGACTACAATTTAGTTGTAAATTTTGTGGGTTTGTTTAATATATGGGTACGGCTACCTTACTTGGAGAATACTATAGATGGATAACATGAATTCCTAGAGATCACTAACAAGGTTCCGCATTATTTTACATCTTTACAAGAGCTACGTGGATGGTCTTGGAGAAAAGCACGCGGGTACCATGACACCAGGGTTTTCCGGTCAAAAAATGTCTCCTGATATTTCCGAGGTCTCCTCCGGTGGCTCATTCAACCGGATGAGTCAGTCAGAGTTCACAGCCAACATTACGGATGGATTTTATGCCTCTGGCTGTTTCCATGTCCCATGTCTCGCAGGTAGTGTTTTCTCTCTTTGGGTTCAGATGCTTCTCTCTACAGTGCAAGATCAATCTTCAAACTATCCGTTGGAGGTAGTGGTAATGACTGGATAAAACCCCATTTCTTTCTCCTCCTGACTCAGGATTGACCTTGCACGGCTTTCTCCTCTCCCTCGGCCCTTCTCTTTCTCCCGTTGGTCTCTGGCTCTCTCCCTGTCTCACACTGTTTCACACAAACAAACACACACACACACAGACACACACACACACACACACTCACACACACACGCACACGCATAACCCACACACTGTTTGGAGTTTAAATCATGTTAGGAGGGCCAGCTTCAAGGTGAACGCCAGTGTATGGCTTCAGAGAAAACTTGCTGACCTTTTTGTAGTGAAGGCGGTAATTGGGAAGGTCAGGGAAAAAGGTCAGCTTCAAACATCAGGGAGGGATGGACTGCTGGGCGAAGTCACAATGAACTGGAGGAAGTAAGGGAGGACAAAGTTACATTTGAGAGAAAGAATTAGAATAATTTTAGAATAATAATGAGATCGTCATCGCCACGATGGACTGTAGGCGAAGCCATCCTTCACCCCGTATAAGTTAGGGCACCTCTTGACTAAGCCCTTCACAGCCAACGGATGTCCTCTTCATTGAGGCAGCCGCCTATCAATCAGAGTCCCCTCCGCCTGTCTACCTGTCTGATATCAATTACAGCCGGGTCTGGAGAGAAAGGTCGACAGGCAAACAAGCTCATTCTCCACACGCCCGTAGTGAAATCATAAATCACCCCTCTGAATGCAACACAGACATGGACACACACACACACACACACACACACACACACACACACACACACACACACACAGATGTGTAGCGGTTTAGCATTAATTCTCTTGACTATGTTTAAGTTTCTAAACTACATTTGATTAATGAATTATCTTTCAATGTAAATGAATATATACTTGTTATTATTTAACTTCGAAGAAGCAAGTTTTTTCAAACCTTTGTCTATAAGTATGTAGTAAAATGTCTTCCCAAATATTGACGTTGTATTTGACATCATGCAGTTCAGTCAGTCAAGATATTTACAGGCCAACAATCAGATGGATTGTATCTGTTTGCCCGGCTAAACGCTACACGCTAACCGGATAGCGGTTGGAATCCAGTTGTTTACTGGCACTTTGGCTGGGAGCCAAACGTTTATGATGACTGTTTGCTTGTGCTAAGGTTGTCTGGCTTCGCGCCATTCACCTCATGTCAGCTTCAATCTGAGCACAGGTCGCATAGCCAGACACGATCGATAGAGCCGGGAGCATCATTTGTCTTCGAGACAAGCACCTCCTGGCCCATGTGGGGGACATGGGACAGCATATTAAAGAAATAGCGTGCAAAGCCAAAAAGGCCAAGTAAACAAACCAATTTAAAGTACGTTGGACGGTTGCTCTGCGACAAATTGAGTTGCTCTCTCAACCGTTGACGATGTGTCAAACGTGACTGGGTTGTGGGGGGGTGGGGGGGGGATTGTGTTGCTGCATTGAAAAGAGATTGTCTCCGTCGCGTTCACAAGCGCTTCCCCCGTCCCCTGATACTGCGCGGCCCATTGATTTTGACCGGGCTCCGTTGGATTTATTACACAATCCCTTGGACTAAAGCTTGTGCTCCTGCGCTCTGTGTCTCATCTGGGCCGTCGGCCAACAGGAACTAAGTCCCCACCGTCAGTCCAGAGATGGAAAAAGGGAGCCGGCCAGACAGTTGGCTTAGCGGCCATCCATCTCGGACTTCCGTGTCCCTGACATGTCTGGCTGTCGCCGGGGCGCCCGGGCGGCAGTAACAGAACTGTCAAGCGACACTCCCAACTAGGTTGTCTCTGACACGCCTGAGAGGTGCTCTGCTCCGTGTCGGTCCCATGGAGTACCGGCAGTTGGTGGAAATATGAATTATTAATGTGAATGATCAAGTAATTAAGACTGCCTACCCCCGCCGTTGTTGTGGTGGTAAACATGCCATTAGCACCTGTGGATGATCCCACATGCTCAGAGCAGGAGGCTAGGCTTTGGGTTACCTTAGGCCAAGTAGCTTGCATTCAGTGCAATCTTGCACTTTTTTTTTCTCTCTCTCTCTCTCTCTCTCTCTCTCTCTCTCTCTCTCTCTCTCTCTCTCTCTCTCTCTCTCGCCCTCTCTCGCATGTGAAACACGAGAGCCGTAACTCTCCACGGTGGCCACTCAGCCTTGGCAGGTCCAGGGGTTGGAGTCCGGTCGCCGCGGGGCCAAGCGGGCGGAGTGCTGTGAGCTGAGCCGTCCGTCCCTGAGGCAGTGCAGGAGCCCACGCACACACATCGCCTTCCCTCTGACAGGACACTGTGTACCCTTGGACTGCTCGGGGGGGAGCCACGCCGCCACAGAGCCCTGTCACTCTCTGAAAAGAGCCAGCACCCTGTCACTATACGCAGGCACCCAGCACGGCAAGAATAACTCGCAGGGCTGTCACCTGGAGAGACTAGCAGACAACGCGCGCACGCTCGCTCGCACATACGCAGGCAAGCGCACGCACGCACGTGCTGACGTTAGCAGGTTAAGTGGGAGCAGAGAGACAGGGGAAGCTGGATAGGTGCTCAGCGTCTGAGGACCGGCGGTAAAGCCAAAGGTGACGGAGGGACTGTGAGAAGGAGGGGGATTTCAGGAGGTGTACTTTGATGCTATTCATGTGTAAACGGAGAATGGTTGACACAGTATAATCCCCCTGCTGTCAATATGCTCCACAGCTCAGAATGGTCTCTGCCTATATAGCCGCTGGTGCCACAAAGGCAATCTGCCATGTCTGTCTGTTCAACTCATATTACTTCAGCTAACTTCCCTCTCTCTTATAATCTGCATTTCGCCAATCTTTTTTTGTTTTGCTGCACCTCTCTCTTTCTGGCGATTTCTCTTGCTTTCTTTCTTCTCTCTCTCTGTCTGACACTCTACTGCTAAGTGGAGCATAAGCTAGAGACATATGATATTCTTGTAACATTATTACATTATTTAAAATGCCTATTTAGCTGTGGAGTCAGCCTTTACTAAAATTCAAAGCAACGACACAGTTTTCACTTTCGACTCGGGACTACGTCGTTCATATTTCAGAATCATGAAGTCTTATTAGTCCTTTCTACACTTTAATGTTAATATTGGTATGTCAACCATGACTTTAAAAACGTTTTGGAGCAAATTAGTTTATAAATCTATCTGCAGTAACAGTATTGTTGCTTAGAATTTGCATTTTATTTTGGTGTTATAGTCGTGTATGTGCAGCATCGATTAAAACCAACACACACCAAGCCACATGAGGCAGTTTAACTTTCAGCTTAACATAATGCGTTCAAATGTTGGCCTTGCAGGGTCAGTGACCACAGCAACGAGAAAATACGGTCCGTCACACAAGTCCTCCTGTAACTGTACACTGTGACAGGCACACACAGAGAGACTGAGCTGAAGTCAGGGAGCTGGATGAATGGACTGATCCATATATCCACATATATCCTTAGCAAACCCTGGGTGAAATGGCGGGCCAGGAGAGACAGGGAAAGGGGATGCTTAATGGGTATAGCTACAGAGAAGGTGTCAGGCAAGGTCTGACAGCTCTGGAACAGGAAGGTGTTCGGCTGCAGTCTTTTAGAGACAATCCAGTGTGTGATGGGTGCCCAGTCGTATACAGCAGTCACTGTGTAGTGATGAAGGGCAAAGTTAATAGTTTGGCAGGGTGGAGAGAGAGAGAGAGAGGAGGGAGAAGCCAAGTGTGTTAGGGCCTCGGACATTGTTTGTGCTCCACAGAGACTCTGCCAGTTCTTTATTCCCAGTGTCTGACAAACACAGTCAAAGGCTTCATGGTGCGTACTTAGCAGGGCAGCATCTGGAGAAAGAAATTGGCGCAGTTTTGGACAGATTGCAAGATTTATGTCTCCATTGTTTTGAACCTTGTAGTTCACTTTTTAGTTCTTGTTCGCTACACCATGTTTTCTGTAAACTAGTCTGATCCCCATTTTTGGTGTAAACAATTGACCCTGACTTAATAGGACAGCTTGACTGCTTCTAGTTATTTATCAGGACAGAGTGAGCATTGTCAACTTTGGCAATCCTGCTAAAATAAAATGTAAAGGAAAAGCTACTGGTGTGTGTATATATTTATATATATATATACACAATATATATAAAAACGAAGTGTTGACGGTTTACATGGATTCAGAGGTTATACTGGGACACCCATGCAAGCAGACATTCGGGCTGTTTGGCTCCTTCTCCCCAGGGCTGCACCCAGAGGTTAAATCTGTAGTCCTCCTTGATGTGACAGATAAGCTAATATCCGCCGGGATAATGGAATCAAAGGCCTCTCACAAAGCCATGACTTTTTGGTATAAGACAATTACTGCCGGATATTGTTGAAGAACTGGTTGCATCGGGTAGGCTAACGCACAAAGACCTCTCATGGATCTCCTTTTGCTGTGGCTGTTTATACTAGGCATCTTTATACTGGATATCTGTTTATGTACATATCCATTTATATACCTAGCTAGCTACATGTCTGTGTACGTGCGTCTGTCTTCCCATCTGCCTGTGCTTCTTTTTTCCTCTCTTCAACCTGTATTACCGGAGCCAACACCAACCTCCCTCCATCCCCCCTTTCATCCACTATATTTGCTGCGAGGGTCCCAATCTCATTCCCCCCTTCTCTGTCTCTCCTGCGGCCACTGTCAGAGGGGAGCCCAGAAAAATGTGATATCCCCTAACATTATTTACAATAGCCATTTGGATGCAAAGTCAACTCAAGGCAGCAAAACAGTTTGCCTTTTACAGTAAATACACTTCACACTCCTGGACCATGAATAATATTTGGTCAATGTGCAAATTGAATAAAAATTATGTCAATATTGCCGTGCCAACGTTGACTTTGAGGACTTTGCTTTGGCTCGTGTCCTTAAATTAATTAATCAACCAGTACACAAATCAAATTCCACTACTGTTAAAAACGTTCTCATGAACGATTAGTATTTGTCAAGACATTTTATCTGGACGATCTGAACGTGACAGCAGGGGTTAGAGGCTCCTCCCTCCCTGGGGTTTTGAAAGCTCACGGACCGCTTCATCACCTCTGGGAGGCTGTCAAAACTGTGAAAAGCTTTTTTACTGTAACACTACTGAGATGTTAAGGTGGCAGAAGGGGGACATTGCTTTTCAACACCGTTAATTAAGACAGAATGAGCATGACAGTATACTTTAAATTTAACTATGGAATAGAAATGGGTTGGACTACTGCACAGTGTGTGTGTGTGTGTGTGTGTGTGTGTGTGTGTGTGTGTGTGTGTGAGTGTGTGCAGGTGTGGGCTCGCATGCGCATGTGTGTGTGTGTGTGTGTGTGTGTGTGTGTGTGTCCAGGTGAAGGTGACTGCTAAAAGGACCAAAAGGAGCAGCCATGTTTAATAGCCAAATGACCGGGGTTGCCAACAAACTAGCTGACACCGACATCGAAGCGCTTTGAACACAAACTCTTGCTGTGCTACCCAGTTTCCTCTGCTTTCCTTATGGTGCTAAAGAAGACGGAGATGCAAAGCGTGGTTAATGAAAAGGATGTCATACACGAGAAGGCACACTTCTTTGTTATGCTGAATCATCCTATTAAGCATCTTCTGTACAAACTGAAGTCACCAAGCAGAAGCTGTGGGAGCATTAAGCCTGGCTAACTGCAGTGCTGGTCGCCTGTGGATGTAGGTGAGCAGCCCTCCATGCCAAACGTGTGTGTGTGTGTGTGTGTGTGTGTGTGTGTGCGTGAGTGAGCAAGTGTGTGCCATCTGTTGTTCTCCTCAGGGAGAGTGAGAGCGATGCCAGAGGTGGAGGGTAGCATGTGTTTTGGCTCTGCGATTCAATTCCAGCAATTAGACTGTTACAAAATAGGATTAACATCGGTTGGGAGAGAAAATAACTTAAATATACCCTCCGCAACATCTGTCTTTGTTTTGGTGGTTTAGTGGCTTAATAAGATTATTTTGTGTTTGGTAAGACTCAGCCGCAGTGTTTGGTGTTAAATGTTAATTCAGCCAAAAATGAATACAGTTGTGATAACTGACTGTGTACTGGTACTGTTTGATCATCTAATTAGACAATATCCAAACTACAATTCAATGGCTGTAGTCACCCCAGCTGCTCCTGCGGCTGAAAGCCTATCACCAGCCACTACAAAGGGAATAGAGAATCGGGTTGCGTGAAGCATCCCTTCTTTCCTATCCTCCCTTTCCTCCTCGTCCTGTCTCTCCTCTTCTCTCCCTGTCCACTCTTCACTTCACTCCCTCCTTTTCTTTTGTTACCTTTCTCGTTCTCCCCTTCTTTTGTTTCCTTCTCATCTCCCTCTCTTCTCTCGCACCTGTTCTCCTTCCCACTTTTCTCTAATCGCATTTTGGCTTTGCCTCCCTCCTCTTTTTTGTATTCCTCACCTCCTCCCCTCTCCTCCCATTCACAACCTCCTCTCCACTGTTCTTATCCTTCCTTCCTCCTCTCCTTTGTCCCTGGCCTGCAGCTTTTCGACCGGATGGAAACTCGGCTTCCTTCAAAACAAGGCTATCCGTGGAGGTGTCCGCAACTGACACTCTCTTGCCTGTCACGCAACCATTGTCTCTCTAAGTTGTCCTGAATGTGGAAGCACATTTTAAAATGTCATAACACAAATAGCACTGGATGTGATGTCAACACATAGCTGTCTGTACCTCTGTGTGATGCAAGGGGCGGGGGGGGGCATTAAACGGCTTCTTTCTCTTCTTCTATGAAGCAGAGCGCTTCCTTGTTTATTCCCAGTCTGAAAGGAAATAGAATGATCAGCTTGAACCGCTTCATGATGCTGACTAATGGTTACAGTTAATATAACCAAATGAATGCGACTGTGAAAATGATTGATGCTTTTCAGCCGTACTGACACTACTACCAGAGACAGTTTTTTTTTGTACCAGACATTGACCTAGTAGTTAAATACTTAGGGGAAAGTAAAACTTTACTCTTATAGAGCCTGGTAAAGACTTCAAAACGTCTAAGCCATGGGCAGAGTGCTTTAATCCCTGAGAGGTTAAGTAGTGAGGGAGAACAGCCCTCCCAAACGTTCCAGAACCTTTCTTACTCTTGTTTCATTGCAGGGACATACTGTGACCTACCCATCTGAACGTGTCTCTATTTCTTAGCGTGTGTATGTGTGTGTGTGTGTGTGCGTGTGTGTGTGTGTGCGTGTGTGTGTGTGTGTGTGCAAGTCTGGCGCCCTGCCATGCACATAGCGTGTCAGCGTTTTACACAGAGGCGCTGAAGAGCTTTTGAAGTAGCCACTCTAAACAGTCTAGATGGCTTCCTGTTGTTTATCATATATCAGACATCAGGATATTTTATTATACGGATATTACAATCTTAAGGCCAAAGCTAAACACATATATTAGAAACTCTTCTATAGCTTAACACTTTGTCCTTTATTTATACAGGGTGCACGCACACACACGCATGCACACGCACACACACACGCACACACACACACACACACACACTCTCTTTCTCTCTCTCTATCTCTCTCTCTCTCTCTCTCTCACACACACACTTTCTCGCTCCGTATCCCAGGCAGAATCACTACAGTACGTAAAGACGTATCGATCCCTGGCTCTGTGCCGTTCCCCAAGTCTGAAATTAACTATTTGTCTCTGGCCCTCCTCATAATTCTGCGCACTGACGTACACACACAAGCACGCACACGCAAACACACACAGACACATAAACACAGACTCGCATCAATATTACAGACACAATTGTCTGCACAAAGACTGGGTCATGCGTGGTCATGATGGGTCATTTGAAAGTAGTCCGACCCTGAACCCTGTGGCGTGCTGACTCGTGGTGGTAATTTGAACGTAAACAAATGTCATATCGAGTCTCTTGTAACAACAGCAGCCCAGCTGGCAGGGCTAATGGCCCACTGAGTGCACGGATAATTAACTCCGTATTGTACGAACATTTTAAAGGGAATTGGGACACGTGTTGTTGTTGTTTTGCAAACTAGTTTGGTTAATTAAGCCTTATACAGCTCGCAAAATGGTCTTTGTGTTACCGTCTCCCGAGAAAGATGTTTAGAATGGAGAGATATAGTTTATACAGTGCTCAAAAATAACTATTATCATTACACTAAATATGATGATGAAGGCTACAATACATTCATGGAAATCTACAATTTTAGTCTACACCACACTGTTATGCTATGTTGTATTTTTTATAGTTTAATTTTATTTTAACCAGATGTACTAATAAATTAATAAAGTTCATACAATTTTATAAATAACAAAAAATCCCTATCAGAGGCCCATCTAACCGCGTTTTAAGCAATTCAGACTTTTCGAGTCACTCTGAATGAGATGGTTGGGGAAACCTTTGATCAGACATCTTAGGTTTCCACTGCTCGCTTGCATGCAGTGATCAGATGGTGTCCTACGAAGGTCATAATTAGCAAACCTCAGATAATTTATAATCATCCCCACAGGCATACATACAGTACAAAGTCAATGACCAGATAAAGCAGAATGCCTCAAATCTATAGCAGTACAGTTTTGCTTATGGTAGTGGTTCCTATGGTACACAACATGCCATCTAATTAGTAGCAAGGATAATCTACAAATCATCCAAAGGCTTATTGGAGATCTCCAAAGTAATCTACGTAAGTGATAAATAGTAGCGTGATGTTTTCCCCCAGTTTTTAATACAACTCCATTTCACACCTGAATTTACAACCCTGACATTGAAGTACGTGCTTAGCTTTCCAGGCACACAGTGTTGCATTTATTTATGGGGGAACCGGTGCGAGATAGAGAGGTCGTTGAGGCAGCCAATGATGTTTGGTGAATGGGACCATATTGTGAGCTCTCCCAGTCACAGTGGCTGAGGTTCTCCCAAGGTGATATGATTCCCCTGTGGCTTGCAGCACCGGGAATGGCAACACGTTCTCACTCCTGCTCATCAATTATGGATCTCAGGGACACGTTGAGCGGTGTGCACCGCGGGTACACCGTACTGAAAAACAAGGATACGGTCCACGTTGAGAGAGAGGGGATTCAGCCACCCTCCCTGCTGTTGAATGAATGACATTGTTTAAAGGTGCGTGTGTGAAATGTATAGGAAAAGGGATTGCTTCCTTGGCCCATGACGCACAGCTAGCTGGGATCCTTAATATGTGGCTGTTGCTCCTGTGATGTTTCATTAACCTTGGCAGTATAGGGTCACCTTTAAACTGTGTGCACCGAGTGGAAATGCTTGGAAGGCACCCAAATATGCCATGTTAGCTGCAAATAGAGGACTGAGAGAGGAAAAACATTTTTTTTGTGGGTTCCATACTGTGCTCTCTCTCCCTCTACCTCTCTCTAAATATATCTCTTTCCCCCTCTCCCACTACCTCCCTCCCTCACGCTGTCTCTCTCTTTCTCTCGCTCACTCTCTCACTCTCTCTATCTATGTCTTTCAAAGTCTCTGTAAACATGTATGTGTAAAACCTACGTCATGTATTGGTTTCTGCACTGACACAATCACAAACCCTTTGACCGCTCCTTCTGCGGTGTCCATCAAACCACCCGGAATTCCAAGTGTGTTTCCCTGCTCCCTTTGTGTCCGCAGTCTCAGCAGAAGTGCATTGTGATCTTTGCGTTGGTGTGCTGCTTCGCCATCCTGGTGGCGTTGATCTTCTCGGCTGTCGACCTGTGGGGGGAAGAGGAGGACGGGATAACTGAGGAGAACTGCGGGCAGAACTGCAGGTGAGGTGGGACGTCCAAGTCACTGCTGCAATCCGTCATGTTCAGTGGGGGAGGACGCCATGATCCTATTTATTTTACCTCACCTAACCATTACCTTCATTAAACTGGCCTATAATGAAATCGTTTAAATGCGAAAAAGGGGGGTTTGTACCGCGGGCCGGTCTGGTCTCTCCTTGGTTTGTCCCATTAAATGTCCCTATTATAGGCAGTTTAGGTGGCTTGTTAGCAGCACCTCTCTCTCTCTCTCTCTCTCTCTCTCTCTCTCGCTCTCTATCTCTCCTGCTCTATCTCTTGCTCTTTATCTCTCTCTTGCTGGCACCCTCTTCCTTACTCCCTCCCATTCTCACTCACTCACTCTCCTTCCAATTCAGCCATTTAACTCTGCCCTCCAGAACAATCTGTCCAACATCGCTCTCGCCCCAATTGCTCCCGAAAATGTAATTCCAAGTTGTAAAGTTGAAACTGATTTATTCTCTCTTCCCTGAGCCTTAAGGCACAGAGGGTGAGGGACACGTGGAAGGAACTGGGAAGGGATGGAGAGAGTGAACGTCGAATAAGTGGTAATGAGAGAGACAGAGGGATGTGGAACTCTGGTACGAGGCAAGAGAATGGGAGGGGCTCGAGAGGGGAATGAGAGAGAGAGAGAGAGAGAGAGAGAGAGAGAGAGAGAGAGCAAGAAAAAAAACTTGGAGAGATAAGTGAGTGGACAAATAAAGAAAGACAGCATGTGAAAAGAGCGGGTCTCATTCCACTGAATAGATTCATTTCGTTTCCTGGCATGGTATCAATGACACTGTGGAGCTCAGGCACAGCTCTCCACTATACTTCAAATAGAATTGACTCTTCCTGCTTTTGAGCATCCTGCAAAACCCAGTCAGCAGCTTTTTGTTTTGGCCACAAGCTTATATTTTTGTTTTTGTTATGTAGAGTTGCGCTTTAATCATTTTGCCCAAAGAAATCTCCGAATCTGTTTTGGTCGGCGCTCATAAAACACTGCTGAAATTTGAAACGGTATGATGCTATCCCAGGGTGGTTTGGCTGCAACCCAACCTGATACAAAAGAAAACGTTAATCCTCGTTATTACTGGTACGCGTTATACTCCAAAATGTTGTGTTGTCCAATACAGTTAGACTGGAGTGTATTTAGAAAGGTACATACAGTATGTATCATTTAATAGGGCACTTTAATAAATAATTTTGGCGGATAACTTGTTGTATATGTATATTATAGCATAAAAACCACAGGACAATCTAACACAAACAAATGTGTAAGTCTGCAATATTTCATTTTTAAATCAAGCTTTTATGTTGTACAATTCTATGATTTCAGAAATCTGAAAAATTTACACATAGTAAGGGAATATGTGAAACAAATCTTATTCTAGATATTGATGTTGTGCAAGCAACAAGTTGAGCCACCATTATTAAAGCCCCACAGCCAAATCGCCACGGCAATGAAACCCTCGATTTCAACAACAAGATGCTATACTTCATATAACATCCACATTTGGCATATTGTAAAGCTGAAATAGTGCAGACATAAACCAAATTACCACAATATTGCAGAAACAGTATGCTCCCACGCTTGCTGCTCCTGCACTGTTTGCATATGTATGTCCCTTTACATAAAATATTTAGAACAATTGCATTCATTGTTAACTTTGTTAGATTAAAGCAAACCTTTTTTATTATAATTTTTTTCAAGTGAAATATGAAAACAACGTTGCTTGAGAATTCAATATTTTCCAATTAACTTTTCTTTGTTTCAATCCCATGTCCCACCAGGTCTTCCGTCCTCTCCCTCTCCACTAACAACGAGCCACATGATACGATGCCGATGGGCGTGCCTTTAGAACCAGGCAGCAAATCGAAAACGACGAGACAGATTTCCGAGCCCGGGCAATAATCTATTATCATCCCGGAGATGAGAGAAGTTTTTTTGGGGAAAAATAAAAACACGTGCACATCAAGATTCTCCCATTAGGGTATCAAGTGAGGTGCCTGAGTGTCACAGATGAGGAGGGCACAGCAGGAGATAGAGTGGAGAGGGGCAATGAATGCAGACTGGGAATGAATACATGAATCCCATTCAGTTTGGAAACCAATACTGTGTGCTCATTCTCTCTCAAGGTTTTGTACCCCGATCTGCATGCCAGTTCAAACTAATCTAAACCACCCTTCATCATCACCCCCCCCCCCACCCCCACCCCCCCTAAAAGAAAGGAATGTCTAAATAAGATTTCCGTTTCCCTCCTCATCCCAATCCACTGCAAAGTGGCCAATGATATTTTTATGTAAAACATTTCTGAAACATATTTCTGTTTCAGTGAGAGGACGGTATTATAGGAGCTTGTTCTAAAAGGTCCTGGGGCAAGTCCCTGATGGTTCTTCAGCTGATGTGTGCCAAAACATTTTGGTTCTTAAATACCGAACACTGACATTATTTTTCATAAGGAAGGAACATCTTGGATGGGCTCAGATGGCATTTCTCCCGCTTTGCAGACTTTTTCTATTAAGGGCTTAAGAAAAAACTATTAACCCACATAATTCTTAATTTTTTTTCTCTCTCATGTTCATGTTTTTTAATTAGTTGCCTGGAATTGAATGCCTTACTATTTATGTTATGTCTGTATACATTTCTGTTTTTTAGTGCGATATTAGTGGAGAACCTTCCAGAGGATGTCTCCTTGGCTGACAGTGGCACATCTTATCTCAGCCTCTCAGCGGGGTTGCATGGCCTGTTGGACCGCGCTGTCCGCTCGGTGGAGATTGTTTCGCCTCAATGGGAATTAAACTCAACCGACTACGAATCCATATTCCTGCCGTCAGTCAGGCAGGTAAGAGCATCAAAGGAAAACTGAGGAAATATGTACCATTACACTGACAGCAAGATAATATAAAATCCAGAGCTCGGGATACTTCAAACAAGCTCGAGTTGATATATTGTTCCTGCAAGGCAAATTATTACAAATGTATTCTATTTTCCCCACCGGTGGTGTGTGCTGTTTCGACACGCTTTCTGTTGTATTGATGCTGCTGCAATTGAACAGATAGTGAGTTGTAGCTGAATCCACACCACACATTTATATGATTTAGCAAACAACAGTTTTTTTTTCTTCTCAGAAATGAAAGGTTACGAAAACGTAAAATGCTGTGTTATTTATAAAAGACCAGTTGACATGGCCAAGAATTAGGAGCAAATTAATACCTGCAAAACTGCTGACCAAAATCTCAACTCCCAAGGGACTTTGGCCAAATGTCCTCCATTAGAGACAATCAATGTCTCGATGTGGCTTCCAGCCACTAACCACAACCAAAATAGCTAATGTTGGGATTAAAGATTTTCCTGAGGGGAATAATAAGGAATTAAAACAACAGGAAACAGAAGCATTCTAATTATCCCAAAGGATTAAAACTAAATGTTGCCAATCTAATTCAAGTTAGAATTGGCTCTTAGCTGAAACGTGTGGTGCAGTATAAACAGGGTCCACACTTCAGGGCAAAGTATGCCATCATTACTGATGATGGGATACAAAATGGACATTTGAAATGATACAGCTTACAGTTTATATAGACAGGAAAGAGTGGCCAAATTCCCATTGGTTAACCCGAAAGATAACATCTTGTGAATGAGGGTTCCTTGAAACGTCGCCTTATGCTTTCTCAAAGGCTTTCCAAAAACAAAAAGGGTGAAAGAGGAACTTCAGGCTGAGCACAGACAGGTCACCAATTTGGGTGAAAATGTATCATCTATCAAGAAACATTTCACAGAGATCAGAGTGAGGTCAGAGGTTTCGCTGGCACTTACACAAGACTTCAGCTTGCTAGGGCAACTTGTTGTGCTTGTGTGTACGTGTTTGTGAATATCCACCACAATGCTTTTGGTAAATCAAAAAAGTTGAGAACAAAAAATACTAGTTAGAGCCGACATATAGCTCTTATTAAATGTTGTCCAGGGCCGCGCTCTTCTTTCCAAACTACAAGGCCTTAAAGCCAGGGGAGTCAATCTGAAAATAGCCAGTGGGATGATCGACTCAGCTGAGCTCAAGGCACTCGATAGACATGGTGAGTCTGTTTACAGCTGGTTTCAACTGCAGCTTTGCTTTTGTTCACTATATGAATTGATAAGTATTGATTAAGTCATTGATAAATGAAGAACATCCCTTATTACTAGAACATACTGTATAGTTTGGGTAGACATTATTTTACTTAGTAGATAAAAGGTATTGGTACTGATTCCCCTGTATATGATGCGTCTTTCGCCTTGATTTATCTGTCCTCTCTCGCTCTCTCTCCCTCTCCCTCTCTCTCTCTCTTTCCCTTTCCCTCTGTCTCTCACCCACTCTCGTCCTTCCTCTCAGGCGCTGATGTTCGCTACCTGAACACAACCGTTCTGATTAAGGGTGACCTCCACACCTCCTTCTGGGTGGTGGACAGGAGACACGTCTATATAGGCAGTGCCAGCATGGACTGGAGGTCCCTGGCCACGGTACTGTGGCACACATGCACAACACACACAAACATTTGCTTGCACGCCATCCCTTTTTTAAAAATTTCTATTTCCATCATTCACATAGGCACAACACACTTTCTGCAAGGCAAAAGCTGTGAGTAAAGTAAGAGTCAATGGCGTGTGGTCTTATTTCTTAGTTGACCCTGTATTTCCGTAGAACCTTGCTAAAGTAAAGTCAGTGACCGCAAGATTAATCATGCATGCATACAGAGTGTTTTCCTGAAAGTGAAGAGTTTTTTCTTAGACAAAATGTGTGAATCAGATTCATTGTAGAGATCGTTTTGAAAAAAAACCCCCTGAGAAATGCTTGATTAGGCTGTCACATGTTGTATATTTAACACATTGAGGCTGACCTAACAATATCCAAAATGTGCAAATGAACCGCAGTGCCATTGCAATTTTTCTTTGAAATGGAAATGGGGCAGAGAGAAAAAAAAACAAGATAGGGAAGAGACACAATGAGTGTAGTGGCTCTCCTTCAGCCCCTGTTGAGAAAGGGAACCTTGTGTCTGAGAGGAGGTCCTATAATTGGAGAATTTGGTGCGCTGCCTGGCTTGACAGAATCTTTGGTGGCAGAGGAAAGAGATGGAAGTGGCATAGGAGCATGAAGAAGGGAAGGGGTTGCAGAGGAAAGAGGGGAAGGAGGAGAAACGGGGGGAACACTTTAATTGTCAGCCCCTGAGAGTAGTGTAAATATATCTTGGTGTTACAAAATACTCACTTATTGGATTATTTATGTATTATTATTCATTGATTACCAACTACAAAATAGTGATTACCTCATTTTGGAACAAAACTATTCATTTGTTGTTGCAACTGTCACTCATAATTGTTTGTTGTTGTTGCTGCTGTTGTTTTTGTTCTTGTGAACATGACTGTCCTGTGTCTCCACAGAGAAAGGAGCTTGGCGTTCTAGTCTACGACTGCAGCTGCTTGGCCCTGGACTTCCATCGCGTGTTCAGCCTCTACTGGCAGCTGCAGTACAAGGACTTCATCCCATCCATCTGGTCCAAGAGGTTGTTTGCCATCTTTCACAAAGAGGAGCCCTTGAAGCTGACTCTAAATAACACCAAGGCCCAAGCGTACGTCTCTGTGAGTCAAGACGATTTACTCCAATTGAATTCAACCAGTGGCTGCAAATATTTTTTTTTATTGTATGTCAAATTGACTTCAAAAGAAACTTGATTGTATTGACACTGATATGTATTTTTATATTGAGTAACATACATTTTTTATATATTTTTTAATCAGTTTACAGTCTACAAAAGGATCACCTTGCTCTCCCTGACACAATTTCATTATCTGTGAAATAAATCATTTAAATCTTTGCAACCCTCTCTTTCTCAGAATGTAGTGAACCTGAAAGATGGGTGAGAAAACATTTCCCATCCAGCAGCCTCCACCGCCTTTTTTTTTATTCCCTCCGGTGACTATAGATTAAAAAATGTCATGCCACCAGAAAACACATGTTTTGGCCTGGGTTGAAATTAGTTTTGCTCGTCCCCAGTCTATAAACACCCTGGGAATGTTAATATTGAAACAGCCATCACAAGGGATTTACAGTACTGCAGTCTATGGAAATTAATAAGTGCATTTTTATTTTATGCTGTCACGCACAAGCACACACACACATGCAAATGTTTCAATTTGTTTCCTGTAGAAAAAAGTCGTCATGTGCAAGCACGGTCCTGAAAATCCCATCAATTACCAAGACAGTTCTAGACAGGCAGAGCCGTATCAAAACATGGCAAAATAGACAAGAATAGATAGGAAGAAGCAAGAGAAACAGAGACTACGTTTTGTAAAAACATAGGCTCTGGAGAGGAAGACGATTCTTTATCCTCCTCTCCTTGTGGGCCCTCACAGAACTCCCCGGACGTGTTCTGTCCCCGAGACAGAACCAGGGACTTGGATGCCATCTTCCACGTGATCCAGGATGCCAGGAGTTTCATCTACATCTCAATCACCGACTACCTTCCCCTCATCGTAAAGAGCCAAAACAGGTACTCAACTCAGTCACACGGAACCAGGAGGGCAAAATGATATACAGTATGCACCTTATTAATCTCCCTCATTGAATATAGGTTAATAAATACTGGGTGTATTACTGCAACTATAACTGTGCCTGTATTGTGTATGGCTTGCATGTTTTCCAATATGTGTGTGTGTGTGTGCGTGTGTGTGTGTGTGTATGATTATGTGTTTCTGTGGCATGCTTATTTGTTCTTTCATGCATGGGGATCTCTGTTTGCGTGTCTATGTGCGCGCGTGTGTCACTCTAGCAAATACTGGTCTCGCATTGATGGGATGCTGCGGGAGGCAGTGATCCTCAGGAACATCCGCGTGCATCTGCTGGTCAGCTGCTGGGAGCAGACTCATCCCCTCACCTACAACTTTGTTTGGTCCCTCAAAACGTTGTGCGTGGAGAAAGTCAACTGCTCTCTGGAAGCGGTGGGTTTTGAATTAAATAAAATTGTTGATACAGTGTGTGATTTATTAGGATTACGAATTAAACAAGATAGGATCTGTGTGTTTTCTTTTAGAAATTCTTCAGTTCCCGGGAGCAGATAGACGGTAGTCAACAGGGTATCAACCACAACAGGTTCATGGTCACAGACAGAGCTATGTACATAGGTGAGCTAACCTATGTTAGGACCAAATTATATAGATCAATTGAGCAAAGGAATTAATAGAATGAATAAACAAATGAAAAGCCTGCTTGAAAGATAAAACGATGAACAAATAAAAAACAGTAGTACTTGTCGGTTGGTCATTTGTCATATGTGTAACAATATATAACACTGTGATGATAAGTTATGCAGTTGTTTTGCTCTGAAAGTGTGTCTCCACTCAGGCAATAGTTGACATTATAATTTGTTTGTTTTTTTCAGGGAATTTTGACTGGGTCGGAAATGAGTTCACCTTCAATGCAGGGGCGGGGCTAGTGATCAGTCAATCTGAAGGAGTGGATGGAAGGAACTCTACGCTGGTGGAACAGCTCAAAGCAGTGTTTGAAAGGGATTGGTTTTCACAATACACTAAGACCCTAGAGGCCAACAAGATCCCAGTCTGCGACAAACACCAAATTAACCGGCAAGCGCCCCTCAAAGCCACTCACCATGAAGATGGGCTAATTCCAACTAACACAAGTCATCAAGAACTTCACCCAGTGTCCAATATCACCGCTGATCAAGACACTGGACAAATGCCAATCAAAAGCAATCACCGTGATGACCTAATGGCGCCCCTTCGTGCCAAACAACCAGTAGAGAGCAGTGGTAGTGCAGAAAGTTTCACTGGCTATTTGTGATCAAAAAACCATGTGGATATTTGCATTGTCAGACTGTTGAATGATTATTTTTCATTTTTCCTTTAAAAGGATTATACTTTTTTTGCACCCTGGTGTGGTCTATTTTTACTTTTCTTAAAAGATATGATGGAGCAGGCAGACTATAAACTCTCTACGGTGGAATTCAGATTTCAACAATGAAAAATAATCAGTGCAGACTTAACAAAAATTACAATGGGGGATCTAAATTCCAATCTCCCAAACACATTCACAGGATTTTGAAAGCAACTCTAAGTAGCTTTTGTGGTGGAAACAGGGAGACTGTTCTACAGAATCAATCTTGCTTTCAAGTCTTCTGATTATTCATTCTTCTTTCACAGAGGCAGCACATCAACGATTTTACCTTTTAAAAAGATACGCAGACGCAAAAAGCTATTCTGTTTGGATCTATAAAAGTCCATAGAGAACTGGTGCTGTACTCAAACACACACACACACACACACACACACACACACACACACAAACACGAACACACAACACAAATCAATCATATTTCACCTGTGAGCACCATTATAATGCAAGTAAGAACTCTTGACTTCCATGTGCTTCTCTGATACTGCAATATATAGTATTTTGGTCAGACTGACATATTTCCAATCACATGATGTAATATTACAATCAAGGTTTGTCAATACAGATAGTATAATACTTGACTAAATGTCATATTGGTCTCTGATTTGTAAAACCTTAGAGGGCAGCTAAAGAATTTGAAATGGGCAAAATATTTTCTGGGAGTGTCAAATATTAGAAAGTTTACCATATGCATTTGGAACCATCTAGAGTATAGAGTAGGCCCAATAGATTGCACAACTAAGAATATAATAATGTTCAACTAAAACCTCAATGTCCTCATATACGCAAGTGCTACACTAGGATTTACCTTATGTATATTCTGTTTTCGCTTCTGTTTCATTGCATACTTAATAATGAAATGTGTTGCTTTCCAGCAACAGGCTCATGTTACAGTCATTTCCATTGAAACTCATCATTATTGAGAGGATCGCCTAACTTTACATCAAAAATGATGGTCCAAGAAGAAATGTAGCATTTCACCCAGGTCCAATTTCAGTGTAAAGTGTAATAACACTTTATTGTACTCAATGAGACTTTATATAAGATGTCATTTTAAACACAGAATTTAATACAAGTTTATTATTGCTGTTGCTTGCATATTTTTGCACTCAATTTCTAGCTTTGCACAATGTGTTTCTATAAAAATATGCGCTACTGCCACTTTTATTTTACACTGTTGCAGCGGATTGGACAGCGGTCAAACGTATGAAAACACTCTATATCATAGTAAGACTGCCACCTGGAGGGCATAATGTGCCTGCTTTTGTTTTTTTATTGTTATTTTGAAGTATAACTAACAGATTAAATGCTATGCATTACTGGTGTCTTGATAACCCATAGAGCTATTTTGATGTCACCTAGCTTTATTTTGCGTAGAGTTTATGGCATGCTTACTGATTGCACGCCCTGCCTTCATGAATTTTGTACGGTAGACAGAACCCTCCACTGAAACAAAATCTGTAGAATAGTATATATTTGAAAAAAGCTAAAGGAATGTATATTTATTGTGTAATCTTGTAAATGCACACTATATCTGATTGGTACATTTTGATTTTTACTATTAATAATAATTAATAAAAAATGTACTGATACTAAGCTACTGTGGTTTTATTAATTCTATTTGTGTCAAAAAAATAAACAATGAAGAGTGAGCTAGGGGTGGGGGGTGGGTGGGGGGGTGGGTTAGGGTCGGGACTGAGGGAGACAGGGGAGGGAGAGAAAATGAGATAGGGAGACACAGAAAAAGAACAAGGGAAAAAGAGGGAGAGAGAAAGTGGTAGTGGACCAGCAGAAATACATGGGACTTAACTAATAGACATTTGAATAGGGTATGTTTTCTGTGAATTTTCACGCACACACACTATACCTTTTATTAATTAATTAAACAATTAATTAAACAATTGAATACCTAATTGGAATATAGGTCAGGTAACAATGCAGGTCAGTGTGGGGTTTGCAGAACAAGTGGTATAGTGGACACTTTTAGGGAAGTGAGGCTTAAGATTGTTAGACAAAAAGAGTTTGTGAAGGAGATTGGGAAGAAGAAGATGCAGGGGAGTGAGAATTAGGGTGAGTGTAAGGAGATAAAAGGGTGAGTGCTGAGAAGTGAGAAGAGAGTGGTGAGTCATTAAGAGAGAGGTATATTAAGGTAAAAAACTAAGGATTTCTTCATGTTGAATGCGTATCCTTCTGGGATGACTTCCATGGAGAAGTGAGGCGAAGGGCTGAAAATGTGATGACAGAGTAGAAGGTAAGTGAAGTTTCAAACTGACGGGTTATTGAGATTTTCCTCACATTTTCCTCATATTTGCCTCACCCCTCTTCTGATTAATAAATTAATGTTAATTTAAATTCTCTGCACAGGATGGGGTTATTTTCTAGATGTGCAAAAAAAAACTAATTAAATGTAACAACGCCTTTTAGAGGCTGTTGAAGCCAGATGAGGCCCGGGGCCGGCATGCTTTTCACAGAGTTTCACTCAAGTGCTTTCGGGCTCATAGTGATGTGGAAAGAATTCACCATGTGTCATCTGTCGATTTTTATTGGCCAGGAATGGAGCACGATATCTGCAATTAGGTTAGTGGGGCACTAATCAAAAATTTGCTCTGTATATTGTACATTATACCTACACATTTCAGTAGCTATGCATATTGTTTAATGGAAGGTTTTCAACATAGGCCAATAGAAACTTTCTCTTGTCTCAATCCCCCAAGTGCAAGAGGAGAAAAAGATAATCATCTAAAGTAAATTCCATTGAAAGTCTCTCAGGTATGATTACACTGAACATATCGCTTAGTATACAAGACTCTAAAATCCCCCTAGCAAGTTTACGAGCCACTGAAACTTGTGGGAATGGATTTAGTGGGAAAATTCAAACCCACTGAAAGTGGATGGCGACTAAAACATTTGCCTTATTGTGGACTCTTTCACAAAGTGGGAAGATGCCTTTCCATTAATTAAAGACAAAGAAGGCCGAAGAGGTCACTGACTGCATTGTCAACTTCTTTGATTTGACTGACCCAAAAAACTGTTAATTCTTTGTACTGTTAAGGTTTGTGAAACATTTCCTACAAAATATGTATCCATGTGGTATTTATTAAAATAGAGCATTTCCTTCCCCTATACATTTTGGAGTTTACATCAGAAGAAGCCTCTGCTTGCCCTATCATCCGCAGAAGAATAGCTTTGTTGAAAGACTGAATGGCACCATTCAACTGTGTGTTAATGTATATGCTGTTTCATAAGAGCATGCACATGAACACTTAGGCAGACATCTAATTGTCTTATGTTCATATGTTCTATATTTCAGAAGTTAAAATAAAAAATGTAAAGAAATTATATTCTTGAGATATTATTTGTTTTCTGCAGGCAATAACATTGTCCAGTTTCAATAGTGTAATGTGACATATGGTCTACTTCGATGTTAGGTAATAAACTTGGTTAACATATTTTTCAATTAGAATAATTTTGGGGAAGCTTCAATTACCGGGGTCAAATTGACCCAATTGACAAAGGCTGTTAGTAAATATAAAAATAAAGATTTTAATATTACAATATTTGCAGTCTCGCGATTCCAGACCCATCGCCACACTTTGTTGCTCTGTAAACATTGCGTACAACAAGTTGACATGAATAGAAGGATGACTAAAGATTTGAATGAGAAGAACAACGGAAAATGTACATACTAACTAATTTCCCATAGTGTTCTTATATTTGGCCTATACCAAACCATAGAATCATCAAAAATACTTTTAAAATACATAGCCGTATCAAATATTTATTGCAGCAGAAAATGTCTTGTCACTGTTCCAGAATACATTCGGCTATCGTTGGCAGCTGGTTTGCGCATGCGCATGACCCCCTTGTCCAAGTCCGGTCAATCAGATCCCGATTTGATCTGAAACACCGGGAGCGCTGTCGTGATGAAATGCATGCATAAATATGACAGAGCTATTGTCAGGTACACAACTGGCCAAGACGCAAGAAGGCTATACACGTTAAGGTGTGCTTACGATTGATTTTAAGCAGTCAATAAATAAGTGACTGGTCAGTTTTTATTTAACATAGGAAGACATAAATAGCTAGCTAACTGCTAGCTGACCTTTGCTAGCGAACGTTACCACACGTTACTTTGCTAAGTGATTTCGCATGTCTTTACTATATCTTCCTAACGACTTCAACTGTACGCTGATTCTCACGCTAACATATTGTTAATGTTATGATAAGCCAGTGCATCGTATTGCGATTGGCTAACGTGAATTCGGTGTAAAGACTAACGTTAAATATGTGTATGTTGTGTTTGCGTCATGGCTTAACGGGAGGGAATGCGCATTGTACGTAGTAAATAGTTCACGTTGTTTGCTAGATTTTGAGTGGAATTATGCTAGTAGTACGCCCTTTCCGAAATCATAAAGCAAATGTAGGTATTGTTGTTAACATGGTACGTATAATAGGTTACGTTAGCTGTTGTAGTGTTGAGCGGTCACCATGTAGTTGCATCGGCCTACCTACCTAGCCGCACAATGAGGTTGGATAAAATGTCACAGATCAGGTTACTCCAGTGACAGATAACGTTGAACAATGCGGTGCGGTCTCTTATCGTTTCCATTTCTAGAGCTGAATTGATGCCATGCCATCATGTTGCTGGTATAACCGACTAGCAAAGTCAGTTGAAAATGGCATGTCGTGTTTACAGTCATTTGGCTAGTATCAAAAACATGCTGCAGCTTTTATGATACCAATATAAAATGCAATACCTGGTTATCCAATTTAGAGGTAATGTTAGCTGATGAACTGCTTGACTTCCCCGGTAAGCAAACACTAGTGTGTTGGGTTTTTACCAATATGTTGTTTTGCTTCATCCAGCCTCCCCTTACAACACAGTACAGTCATGTTGTTGTCTATATAGTCAATTTATAGTAAACATTAGTGATGATGGCGTTTGATATTTTTAATAACTTGAAGATTTAAAGCATTTTGTACTGATTGACAGCCAACATCTCTTTAGCTAATTCATTTTATTTTACGAAATAATATTTTTCAGGTTTATGAGTCCTTCACCTACTTCCAGGAGAGTCTATGGAGCGGGACGTGATGCCCATGCACTCCTCCTCACCCCCTCCCCTAGACGGTGATGCTGAGGTAGGGTTAGAAGAAGACAGCTTAGGGGATTTTGACAGTATGTCCAGGGGAGCCTCCAGCCTCCGCTTCCCTGAACCCCCATGCAGCCTCAGACAGCCCTGCTCAATTGTACTACCAACCACCTCGGCACCAGAGCATTTCATCAAATTATCCTGTAGGAATGGATGCTCTCAAGAAGAGGATCCAGTTAATGCCTCAGATTCTAAGCTTGTGGCTGATCATTCCCTACCAGCCTCCCCTATGACTTTGAGAGTCTCTAGAGTTCAAGAAGAGGTCAACGGTCAAAGTTGTAAAGGAGCCCCATCGTCGTCCCTCGAAGATGACTATTCCAGGGAGACTAGTGGATATTCAGCCTCAGTGACTACATCAGGATCGTTGACAGGCAACAGATCCCCTAATGAGCAGACGGGATTTGCGGACTTTTCTGTGTTCATGGAGCCAGTGTTACACCCTTGGTGCTGTGGCTTTACCCCGGTGGGTGGTGGATCCCCCTGGGAACCTGGGACAGAGTCTACCCAACTGGCGAAGGCAATCACTGAGCCTGGATCCTGTCGCGCTGTAGATAAAGGAGACCGAATTTGCACTGAAGTCCATCACTGTGAGCAGATGGTCACCACGGTAACCCAGCAAGCTCAGGATCACCACCACCACTATTCTCAGGAGCCTGTTACTGTTATACCAGCCTCAGAACAGATCCATCGTGAGGATGAGGAGCCTGGAGAGTCCAGGGAGAAGATGCATGGTTCTTGTCAGGGTTTCAAACCCACACAAGCCCTAGATTTAGAGCCGGACAGGGAATTGGAAGAAGAGAGTTTCTCCTCTCTGCTTCCCCAGACAGGCAGTGAGCCTCCAAGTGAGGACTTTGCCTCTTTCTGCGATATTGTGTCACCAGATGGTCTACTAGAGGACTTTGGGGATTTTAGTGAACTGGAACTTGCCTGCGTAACTCCTCGGAAGGAACTTACAGAAGAGCTCTGGGAAAAGATGGAGCCTGTGCCGGAGGAGGAAGTAGGAGAAAACTTTACAAACTGCAGGGATGCTGACTCGCTCACCAGAGACGTTTCAGACCACGACCAATCACAGAGCAGGGAACATTCAGGGTCTAACCAATCGGCCAAGGGCAGGCCAGATGACTTGGGCTTGTCTGACTCAATGAAACTGGTGGAAGAGGGCTTGGCTGTCCTTAAAGAGGATCCATGTGGCAGTAGCGGGGACTCCAGGCCGGTCCAAGAGCAGGATGAAAAAGGAGGGACGCTAGGTGCACTCCCTCCGAGTGACAGCTTTGCTGATTTCTGCTCTGCACCCATGGAGGACAAATCTCTGGACCGGGAGAGGGAAGGGGACGGGAGCTGGGAGGAATGTGGAGAGCGGGCTCTGTCCGAGAGGAAAACGTGGTCAACATTTCAGGAGGGAGGCAGCACCGAGCAGAGTGAGAACTTTGAGGAGGAGAGGGGGAGATGGCAGGACGACAGAACGAGTTTGCCGGTTAGTGACCACTCACCAATGGTGTATTACGTGTGATCGTGAATAAATACAGTGTCGACAAGTAACAATTAGGATGGCTCCTTCTGTTTCCCAGGGCCCTCTGTCCAGTCGTGTGCAGAAGCTTCTGCAGGCTAGTTTCCCTGAGGTTACGGGCCCAGTCGGGCAGGAAGAGGTGGAGGATATCCCCAGCCTCAGCGCTCTGCTACAGGCTCCCGGCAGCCAACCCGAGGACCGTGAAGAACGGAGGCCAGGAGTGCTGGAGCATTCAAGTATGCCTCCACTTCCCAGTGTTCAACAGGGCCTATGGCAGCAGCCTCAGGAAGTCCATGACGCCGTAGGCCTGAGGTTCCAGTGGGGTGGTTCCCATAGCAACAGGACGCTGCTCAGGTGCCTGGACATTGACACACAGAACATAGTGAGTCTGTTTTTCTCTCCATATCACACAAAAAAAGCGTCCTGCAAGACATTTTTGATTTCCTGTTGCTTACATTAATGGTGCTCATCCCATCTCTTGATAGCTGTTCAGTGGGCAAAGGAAAAATCCAGTGATAGTACCTGCTTTTGCAGCCAACTTGGTGAGAGACCCCTTCCATAAAATGTAATATGAACAATTTATTTGAATATAGAATTGTAAAGCTCACATTCAAAAGCAAAATATAGCCATACGTTCCTCCTCCCCTTGCGTGTCTTCACATTCCTTCTGTTGTCAGGGAATGCTTGAGCCCACTAAAGAGCCGCTGCAGACTGTCCTGTCGGCAAGACAGGCGGTTACCACAGCACAAGCTTCCTCAGCATCCCAGGAAACAAGGGACTCCATGCAGGTACAAAGTAGCTCCTTGTTAGCTCAATATACGCACTCATTGGAGCTTACATCAGTAAGGTTTAAAGAAAGAAAAAAAAGCAAAGAAAGTGTGTTCCAAGTGGAGAAACCGTCCTGTGCCATTAATATTATCACAAAGAGCAATATTTCAACACCTTAACTGTTCTAACTAAATGTCTAATAAATCCATGAAACAAATACAACACACAATTAAATCTGCCTTATCTCTGATACCACTTTAACATTTAGGCACCAGAGGTCAAAGAAAGATTAGCAAATTGTTGACTAATGAAATGATCGTAAATCAATTCCTGGTGCAAATCCAGTTTTAGCATGTATTGGTTCAAGATGAAAAGGCAGAAGACGTTTACAACTTCAGGTTAAAGTAACAAGTCCGCGAAAGAAATGCTGTGTGTGTGTGTGCGTGCGTGCGCGCGCGCACCTTTCCCTATGCTCACTGCCATTTGTCTGTTTAACCACTAGGAGGCCCATCCCCTCAGCGAGGTAAACTGGAGCAGCGGTGGCCTTAGCAACCCTCAGGATGGTATGTTCCGCTGCCGAGCCCCTTACTTCAGGGGCTGGACATAAGACTACCCGGCTTCTTGCACTGGCTACACCTGCTTGGCCTTTTTCTCTTAGCTTTTCTCACTGTTCTTCTGATGGGGCATGTTGACACTCTTTGTTTGTAAAATGTCTTTCTGGGAGTTTCCACAAATCTTTTTTTTTTTTGTGTGTGCCTATTCTTATTTATTATACAGTTCTCAGTGTCAGTGTTTTTAATCACGATTCCTTGTTGATCGTTAACGTTATCTGTAATGCCTTTGGGAAGGCCCTCAGAACAAAATGAAAAAGAAAAAAACTCACTACCTCATCTGCCTTGAATGATGAAACTGATGCTAAAATAGCAAACTGAGCAAGACTTGTTTTGTTCTAAGTGTTAAGCTCATCGGATAGTGTTGAAAATGGTGTTAACTGGTTGACCCTCAAATTTCCCTTTCTCTTGTGTGTGTATATATATATATATATATATATATATATATATATATGGTGAATATATATACATACAGTATCTGTCAAACACAACTAGCCACATAACTAGGTACATCTATTGGATGATTATTTAATTATACAACATTGTACTAGGTAGCTCTAATCTATTCTGAACCAAAGACATCTCTTGGATTCAATGCTCAATTATGATTTGTGGTCAACACCAACTTAACCTCTTGACCATGTCTACATGCTCTATATATAGATAGGCACATGATTTTGCCACATGCATTGTAGGTGTACCTTGTATAGTGGTTACTGAGTGTTTATTAAATCAACTGTATTTCTTCTAAAATGACTCCTTATCTTTTTGATTCACTGTTTCATTCAATAGTGAGATGAACCAGAATCACGTGTTGAAAACTGTATGCACTGAGGTGTTCAATTATATTTCTACAGTTTTCCTGTAAGTCTGATACGTTCATGCAGGCCTAACCCCCCTATATTTCATGGATCATCCTTACCTATCAGCTGTGATCTATGCAAGTAATGATGATATATCTCTGCATAGTTTGCCAAATTTTGACAAGAAATTTTAAGTTTTGGTAAATAAATCGAATACGTTTTTTTTTACGGCAACTGAAAAATATATAATGCATAGTTTAAATAAATTAAAACTAATTCTGGTGTAGACAAAATATATTTCAAAGTAACTGCTATCAGTAAGCTGCTTTATTGTCCTACTTCAAGTTGAGCAGAGGAGTATTCCAGCCATTAAGAAAGTGTGTATGTTATTATTTTAGTGATCTGTAATAACCGTTTTTGTAAAGAGAAACTGTTTACTAATGAACTGCACTTAATTCAGAGCTATGAGAATAAAATAAGACAACATCTTTCTTTTTTTCCCTGCCTTCCTGTTTCATTGCCACTGCCTACTTCCGATTGGGTTATAGTATTTTTGTACGTTGAATATCTTGGATCGCTGTAAAAACTCAACTCTGTGTGTTGTTGCAAATATGCAGTATGATTTTAAACCATTCAGTTAAATCTAAACTTTTCATAAACAATTCCGTGCGTCTCATTAACTACTGCTTGCTTCCTGGAGTAGAGATACATTAAACCATAAACTTTGGTTTTCCTAATGCATGCCAACCCGTCTTCCATATGGAATCCTCAGCTAGCAGGGCCTCCTCTGAACTCGACCTCGATTGCTTTGGCTTGATGGACAGTGGATCCACTAACAGTGTCTGTAGCAGCACCACTCCACCAGGTCAGCCCTGCACTGCTGTGACTCACTCATGATCATACCACATATATTTGGTAGAAGGTTATTCTAAAAATAGAATAAATCACCTTCGGTATTTTTCTCTGGGTTGCCGTTCACGTACAAAACTATATGTACACCTAAATACATAAATTAGCCTCTCCTGTGTTTGCAGGGGTGGACCCTGACCTGTTTGAACTTACCACTACCAAAGTGGACGGCAATTATGACAACAGCCACCTAGAAGACGCTTTTAACCGCCTTATGTCCACTGTGAAAGGCACAAGCACTTTTGTCAGGTATAGTTGGGTATTAAGAATTGGGGGTGCATAGACAACTCATAGGCTTGACCAATTCCCTCAATTATTGGCAAAAATCTAAAGATTCTTTATCTTCTTGTTTCAATGTGTGCGCCTGTGTGTCTGGTGCTCCAGGAAACCACAGGATGACCAAGAACTGAGTGAGGAAGCCACCCGGGTAATACATGGCTTATCGGACTTCACCTTTATGCAGGCCACGGTCCTCATGTTCCCAAGTATCCTCACTCCCAAGTGAAAATTTACCAAGTCTTTGTGGGCTTCCCTCGGTACAGTGGTTAAACTGTGCACACTGCATGGAAAAAAAGGGTACAAATTGTTATATATTTATAAAGTTTATATTTATTTGAGTTTGTATTTAGTAAATTATTCACATAATCATTATTCGAATTGTAAGCAAATAATGCAATTGCCTAGTATAATCTTAGTATTCTGTGATTACCCATATAAATAACTAGAGATTTATTACCAGCTGAGCGGCAAATGTATTTGGCATGTCTGTCGTCTAATATTTAAATTATCTTTTTGTTTATTTACATAAGAGTCCCATACTTTGTTTGAATTAGCCATTTTGACACCCCAGTACATGATATTTGTGACATTGTTGTAAACTAATACAAGAAATACATAGCTTTTTGTATATAACTATGTAATTTGGCTACAACAGAGATGTACAAATGGCAACATGTTTAAAATATGAAATGTGTTATACATCAATATGTATGATTCACCGCTAAATAATAACCGATGTTAGTCCAAGTCACTGATGTTATTAAATGTATTTATATATATATATACCCCTCACTCTTTAAGTGAAAGCATATGTAAAGTGTATCTTAATTATGTTTTCTAAAATAAAATATTTGAGGGGCATATTTTTTCTTTTTTCTTTTTTCAATCTCATAATAAAAAATTTAAAAACCGATTAGGGTGTGGTCAGAGCTAATAGAGTACAAAGGAATAGAATAAAAATGAACAGCCATGTAGATAATGCTATCCCTGTCACCCACATACTGTATGTTTGGGTTGAACTGAGAAAAACCTACCTGCCTAGAGGAAACTTCCAACCCATATGTACTTGGGAAGAACTAATGAACAGTTGTGTTTTAGCAAGTTGGATACATAGCTGTGATACTGTGCACTTCAGAATAATTCAAAGGTCTGACCAAATTCCTTCAACAAGTAGTTTAAACAACCCATATTGACAAGACAAGTATATTAATGACGGCAAATGTGTGGAATATTATGCTTTTTAATTCATACATACTTTCATTCATACATACTACATAAATAGGCTTTATATGCATTATTATAATTATGAGCATATAATTTCTGACAGACATAGCATTATATAGGATGGTCTTCTTAGTGACAGGAAAGAAAAACATTGTGTCTTTTGTTTACAGGGCGTTTCTGGGCTAGTTAACTTTTTACCTTTCTTCACTTTTAAAACACATTCAGTATTGATAGGACAAGCTCACAGTACTATCACTCTTAAAAGCCCCACAGTATAAACAGAACTTGGTAAATCAGCTTTAATTATATTTATTTATTCATTGCGTGCCACGGAAAAAGATTCCACAGGGATTGAAATTAGAGCAGTTTGTTGCTTTATTGGAGGATTTGGGAGTTGAAGAGTGTTCTTTTTTTTCTTTGAAACTGAAATGTTGTACTGTATTGCAAATATACTAAAGGATTTTTTTCTTGTTGCTTATTTTAATTTATTAGTTCTTTGTTTAATAGTTGTAATAAAATTAAGAGTCATATTTTTTGGAATATTTAAATGTATTCACAGCCAGGTTTGATCGAGGCACAAAAAAAAATCCATCCATCCGTCCATTTTCCACCGCTTATCCGGGGCCGGGTCACGGTGGCAGCAGGCTAAGCAGGGTCGTCCAGACGTCCTTCTCCCCAGCAACGTTTTCCAGCTCCTCCTGGGGGATCCCGAGGCGCTTCCAGGCCTGATGAGATATATAAACTCTCCAGCATGTTCTGGTTCTACCCCGGGGTCTCCTACCAGTAGGGCGTGTGCATGTATGACATCTTATTTCAAATAAAACAAAAATAATCCCAATTTACCACTGGGCTACACTAACATGATTTCACAAGGGTTTTCTAATGATCAATTAGCCTTTTAACACTATAAGCTTGGATTAGCTAACACAATGTGCCATTGGAACACAAGAGTGATAGTTGCTGAAAATGGGCCTCTATAGATATTCTACTGTAGTACGCCTATGTAGATTTTCCATTAAAAATCTACCGTTTCCAGTTATAATAGTAAGTTACCAAATCAACAATGTCGAGAGTATTTCTGATCAACTGACAATATATTTCAATTTAATATACCAGAAGCTGTGCTTTATATACACTATGCTATTCCGTTCCATTCTCTGCCACTTATCCGGGGCCGGGTCACGGTGGCAGCAGGCTAAGCAGGGTAGACCAGACGTATCTCCGCCCCCAGCGACGTTTTCCAGCTCCTCCTGGGGGATTCTGAAGCGTTCCCAGGCCAGATGAGATATATAATCTCTCCAGCGTGTCCGGAATCTACCCCGGGGTCTCCTACCAGTAGGATGTGCCCGGAAAACCTCCAAAGGAAGGTGCCCAGGAGGCATCCTAATCAGATGCCCGAACCACCTCATCTGGCTCCTTTCAACGCGAAGGGGCAGCGGCTCTACTCCGAGCTCCCTCCAGATGACCCAGCTCTTTACCCTATCACTAAGGCTGAGCCCAGCCACCCTACGGAGGAAACTCATTTCAATCGCTTTCGGTCACTACCCAAAGCTCATGACCACAGGTGAGGGTCAGAACGTAGACCGACTGGTAAATCGCGAGCTTCTCCTTTCAGCTCAGCTCCTTCTTCACCACGACGGTCCGGTACAACGCCCGCATTACTGCTGACGCTGCACCAATCCGCCTGTCAATCTCTCGCTCCATTTTTCCCTTACTCGTAAACAAGACTCTGAGATACTTGAACTCCCTCGCTTGGGGCAGCAACTCACTCTCAACCCGGAGAGAATACTTCACCATTTTCCGGCAAAGAACCATGGCCTCAGACAGGAGGTGCTGACTCTCATCCCGACCGCTTCACAATCGGCTACAAACCGCTCCAGTGCATGCTGAAATTCACGGTCTGAAGAAGCCATCATAACCACATCATCTGCAAAGAACAGAGAAGCAATTCTGAGGGCCCCAAACCGGACACACTCCTCCCCCCGGCTACGCCTTGAGATCCCATCCATGAAAATCACAAACAGGATTGGTGACAAGGGGCAGCCCAGGCCGAGTCCAACAGCCACTGAAAACATATTTGACTTTGTGCCGAGCATACGGACACAGCTCTCACTCCGGTTATATGGGCACTGAATTGCTCGTAGCAACGGCCCCGGTACCCCGTACTCCCGCAGTACCCTTTACAACTTTCTTTTTGAACACCTTCTTTATAAACTTTGGATTTTGTTCCGATTCTAAGGTCTCATTGCAAATGAACATTACATACTGTACCTATGACTGCTCTGCAGACCATCATATTCATAAAGGCCAACTTCTGGCCAGAGCCCTGCCAGCACAATTGCTGGGCCTGTGGGGTGGTTAGCACCCACACAGGGATGCGTCTAGCGGTAGCCGATGGGTTGGGACCTCCAATTGTAGCCAGATACATTGCCTAAATTGAGGTAGTAATATATTAGTGTAATCAGAAGACAGCAACACACTGTAATAAACAATGTAATACACTTGTGACTAAAGAAGTGTACCATTTTGTTGTAGCAGGGCCTCATTCTTGAGCAAATCCTCTTCCATTTTAAGGTATTGCACATTGCCCAGTGGCAAATGTATGCCCTCTGGCAGGATGCCGGCTGGAAAGGTGTGATTTGAAAATGTTAGAAGCAGCTGCTTGAAGACTGCCACCCCCTCCTTTATATTTTCTAGCTGAGTGATGATGTGCCTTTCTGTTGCTGTGGACACAGTAAGTTATACCATATAAAAGGCCATTGTACTGTCACAGTAGGATGCAAATCTAATTTGTTACAGAGATACATGAAAGCCTAAATTTTAGTAAAATCAATGCTTACGAGTAATTATCGGCCTTCTTGGTGAGGCTGTTGGAGTTGGTGGGGCAGTTGGAGTTGGTGGAGCTGGTGAGAGTGGTACGGAGTGCCTCCGAGGTTGGATTATGTCTTCTTCTTCAGAAGACTGATGCTCCGAGTATCGTGAGTTTGGTCTGGTGTAAATAAAATTGCCAGATGACACAGAGTGAACATTTTATACCATCTCCTCAACCCCATACAAGGTCTTGAACTGTTCAAGGAAGTACCTTATCAGATTATCTGCATAATTGCAGTAATGGGAACACAGGGTAGGACAAAGCATCAAATAAATGCTGATAGAATATGTAAGGAAGTTATCATAAAGTTGTTAGGACTCCTTTCAGTGCCACTGGACCAGTGTACAGAAGAAACTGCCTAAACTCGATAGTCTTATTCTGAGAGTGATCTCGGCCTTCGTGCAAACTGACAAGGTATGTATTGTGACACACTTAAACTTTCAGAGATGGCATTGATCTTAAGGGAGCCAAGTCTGTATTTTAGGTCCCCTTTGATCCAAAATCTGAGCATCTTCCTTGTGACACCAAGGCAAACCAGATGCATGTGGTCCAGCACAAATTGTGTACCATGCCAACATTTAATTTGAAGAGTTTTGAGTGACCTCTGTGATGATTGTCATCAAGCAGTAATGCAAAAGACTCATCTGTTCTCTGGGTAGCAGAAAACCTTTCAGGAAAAGTCATTTTGCGGTCTACATGGGATCCCTCCTGAATACCACGATCACATCCACCAAAGCCTCCATGCCCTTTTGCTTGTTTGATGAATGACTGTGCTGGAGCATCACAAATGAAACAATCCAGGGACAAATGAAACATCCTCTCAGCTACAGTGAAGCCTTGCTACAGAGTAGAAACCTCCTCAAAAAAGTCATGCATGTATTGATTGGGATCGCGTGGTTTGCTGTTTCAACGAAAAACACCAATCACAAATGGATCCCTTTCAAAAGGGAATTGGCCAAAGTTGCTTTGAAGAACTTTTGAATAATGGCAGTCCATCTATGTTTACCTGCTGTCAGGGTTCCCACTTAGTTACGAGTTATTTTTATAGGTTTTGTGTTCATGCCATATTTCTAACATCTGCTGTCATTTCAGAGCTGGCCTCTCAATTCAATCAACTCATTCCTTCCATCTGGTTTACCCCGCCCAGCTCCACACCTGCAACTCATCATCTCATTAGTTTTCTGTCTATTTACCAGTCCTTTTGTCTTGATCCTTTGCCAGATTGTCTTGTGTGTTTTGCCGAGCTACCCAGCATTCTATTTCCTGCACATGCCTGTGTTTGGCTTAGTTTTTCTGCCCTTTGACTGTTGGATTACCTGCCTGCCCATTGTTGGATTTGTTTGCTGTTGTACTGATTTCCTGGTTTGAACTCCTGCCTGTTTAAGTGAACAAGATTTTCCCATGAAACCTTTGCACGTTGCGGTTGTTGTGCTTTTGGGTTCCCAGCATGTCAGTGCCTGGGAGCATAACAGTTGCAACATGACTGTGTCAGTTTGTGACAGCAGTTCTTCTTGGTTTTGGAGCAAATGTTCCAATATGCTAAAATGGACGTACTCCCCACCATCAATTGTTTGCACCTCATGTGAATGTGATATTATCATTAAAGTTCTTCATTTTGGAAGTGTGGGAATATATTTGTTTAAAATTTTAAGTAAACTATCAGCAGCCTTTAGTGTCACTCCAGACTGTATTACCCACTGACGCAAGTCATTGGGCAAGTTATCAAAGATGCAATTGTCATGAGCTTCACAAAAAAAATCTTCGTTCTCACTAAAGTTGCTGAGACAGTCTGTTATCTGTTATTGTCATTGTCCTTGTCGTCAGTGTCGATGTCATTGTTGTCTTCAGTTTCTGAGGTGGTATGACATGTCATGTCTTCATGGCCTGTTTCTTCATAACATTCATTGGGACCGGCCAGGTCAACAATGCTACTATAATGTCATTCAGGGGACGAAGGCAAACGTACGTTTTATTTTTCACGATCAATGTCGCTTTAAAAAAGCGAATTTGTATTGGCCTCAATGGGTGAACATCGGAGTGCTGGACGTGTAGGGACAGTCTCTAAAAATTTCACCGCATTCATTCCGGTTATTGTGAAAAACAAATTTCTTCAATATGTTCTGTTTTATAGACTAATAGCTTCCCTATAATGTGGTGTACAAACATGCAATCACTAGTATGTAAGCTAAGACCTTCCTCTGTAAGTTACTTTTGTGAAATTATGCTTTACTGATTTTTAAACATTAAACAAAGTTTACCTTATATGTTAGGGCTTATTTCCAATAGCTTCCAAATAATGAGGTGTACAAACGTGAAATCACTGCATGCTTGGACCTCCCTTCTCGGAATTTACTATTGTGAAAGCGTAAAAATCAGCAAAGCATAATTTCTAAAAAGTAACTTTCATACAAGAAAAGGGTGGTCCTAGCTTGTGTGGGCTGAAAGTAGGGTGTTAGGCTTTAATCTCAATTCTGAAGTAGCGACGTTCTAATGTTACGAGAATAAATGATTGTATGAAAACGAAGATATGACACTGCTGGGTTTGAATGCAAAGCAATTTCTATTTATTTACTAGTCTAAAACATGAAAATTACGGTACTACAAAGAATGACTAAATGATGACATTGATAAACTAAAGGGGTTAGTATCTAAACATACACAGTATAACAGTTAAAATA
>JAVQIZ010079435.1:0-10895 GCA_036023535.2 Galaxias brevipinnis
ACACACACTCCTATAGACACATCAGTCAGACGTCACTCCACACACACACACACACACTCCTATAGACACATCAGTCAGACGTCACTCCACACACACACACACACACTCCTATAGACACATCAGTCAGACGTCGCCCCACACACACACACACACACACACACTCCTATAGACACATCAGTCAGACGTCGCCCCACACAGGGCCTGTTCCTCTAACCGTGGTCGTTCTGACAGGATGCGAGCGCTGACAGACCTAGAGAGCCGCCTGGTCAGGCTGCAGGGGGAGATGCACTGCCTGTCTCACACATCCATACAGACAGTGGCTCCCGGAGGCACGCAGGAGGAGTTTGGGGACATGGAGACCTTATGGGGGGAAAGTCACCGAGCTGTGTCCGAGAGGTAAGAGAGTAGGATTGAATAGTAAAGGGGTCACGGCAGGGCCGTGCCACAGTAAACCTTCTGACTACTTTCAAATTTGTCAAGTTGTTTAGCTGTTAGTTGTTCCCTTTTCAAGGTGTGAAACTGCAATCTAAGAGAAACATCAAAGGTTTCTTAATTGATTTGAATCGTCATAGATTTTAAGAGGTATTTTGTAACACATTGCACCTGTGAATAGTGTGTATATTTCCAGACTAATGTGTGCCTATCCTATCGCTCTGTGTGTCTGTGTGTGTTGTCCCAGGCTGGAGCAGTGTGGTGGGCTGGCCGAGCTGCTGAGGAGCTACCAGACGACCAGGAGCGCTCTGAGCAGCAGCATCCAGAGGGCCGAGCGCTCCATCAGTGAGCAGGCCTCCTACATGGGCAAGGACAACCTGCAGAGACTCTACACCACGGTAACAACGCTAGCTGTTTAGCTTACAGGAGATTAACAACATTCATGGTTTGGGTAACTTGTTAGTGAACAACATAAAAAAAATACATATTTTGTTGACCAAAACTGTATTATTATTATTGTAATTATCTAGTAAACAGCATTTTAGAACGAATTAAGATAAAAAATTATGTTCAGCTAACGCACCCTCTTAATTCATATATTAGGGTAAATTAATTTGACTTTATAATAAAGCCTCTATACCCTTATATTTATTATATTATTGTGCTGGGACCTTTTGTTATTTTCAAGTCACTTTGTGGGGAACCTGTAATATGTTACTTGATTTGTCTGTTTCTGTATCTTATCCCACCTTGAATATTCAGTCAGGGATGTGTGTGTGTGTGTGTGTGTGTGTGTGTGTGTGTGTTTCCAGGTCCTGGACACTAAGGCAGAGTTGACAGCTCTTGCTGATGGAGTGGGGGAGTTCAGAGGGGTCTGCAGGCAGCTCCAGACTCAGCTCCGTCAGATCCCTGGCTGTGCTGATGTCCCCTATGAAAGAGAAGCAGACAGTCTCATGGACCTCTGGCTAGATGTAAGCCCATCCCATTGGACCCCCTTTTATTTGACGTCATTAAGCGCCATACCGCCTTGGTGGGGGATATGTGCCTGCTTCCACCTGAATAAAATACTGAAAGCCCCTAAAGTCTGTACGTTATGAGTGGCCATCACTTACCCTGGAGGCTTCATGCATTTGAACAGTCTACATTTCCTTACCCAAAACATCATACACATAAAGTGTTTCACATTCACTAAATAAATAGGTAACACCTTGACCACAGAAAAACTATTTCTCACAGGTGACAGAGAGAAGTGACGCTCATCTGGACAGCCTGCGTGTCGGGCTGGCTCTATGGGAAGGACTACAGCTGCTGGCTGGGGAGGTGGACAGCTGGGCTTCCAACAAAATGGCTGCCTTCGCACAGTCCCAAGCCTTTCAGAGTGAAGAGGAAGAAGCAGCAATACACGTAAAAATATCTGTTATTTTGTCATTCTTACTGTGCATTATCTGTGGTGTTTTTTTTGTTCACAATTGCATCCTTTTTACAAACTCTGAAATAATCAAATGTGTCATCCTTGTGATCTTTTCACCGATTTGATCTAGTTTGACTGACATGTATTTCTCTCACTTTTTTTCATGCTTCAAGGCAGAGATCTTTGCCCAGGAGGAGAACGTGGAGCGATTCCACCTCAGAGCCTCTGAGATCCAGGAGCTGCTGCAGAGCCAGGAGCCTCCTCTGGAGCTGCAGGTGGGATGCCCTGGTTTAGGCTGAGCTAACCCACTGACATGCTCCTACTAACTGCCATTGGCCATTACTCCTGTCAGTGTGTTAACTGATGTAAGGTGACCGTGAGGGTCCTGAAAATATGCCCACAAATAACATTTAATATTATGATTATTTTACATCCATTTCCAATTAACCATATGGAAAATGCAACTACACTTGAATTAAAGGTGACAGTACAGAACTCCAACATCAGTAAATGGTTTGTGGCTCCAATACCCACGGTATAGATAGTATTCCTCATAAAATAACGCTGGCTGTTACTCTCTCTTGTCCAGGTCGCTGAGACCCAGATGAGGAAGAAGATGGGACAGGTGAAGGACCTGGTTTTGGAGGCTGGGAATGTTTTCATGCAGTCGGTTGCAGCTGAGAGACCGGCTGAGGGGGTGGCTGAGTGTGCCCCTGCAGCCCTCGAGCTCCAGGAGCGTGGAGGAGCTCTCTGTGTCTCTGGTGCTCCTAAACAGTTACAGGTGAAGCCTGAGGTGTCTCCTAAACAGTTACAGGTGAGGCCTGAGGTGTCTCCTTAACACTAAACAGTTACAGGTGAGGGCTGAGGTGTCTCCTAAACACTAAACAGTTACAGGTGAGGCCTGAGGTGTCTCCTAAACAGTTACAGGTAAGGCCTGAGGTGTCTCCTAAACAGTTACAGATGAGGCCTGAGGTGTGCACCCTGCTCTAGTTGTGCTCTCTGGTGAAATATGTCGTTTTGTTGGTTGGTAGCATAATTACTGATGCATTATTTACAAAAATGGCAAGAAGATAAAGAAATCCTAATGTATTTGTTTAATAATGATGAAAGTATTTGCAGAGCAGTTAACCATGGATTATCACATGGTTTGACTCTTTGGGCTGTGTAGGATCTATCTGCCAGGCTCGAGACCCAGGACGAGAAGGCAGAGGGGCTCCTGGATGAACAGCGTCCCGTGGCCCCCATACAGGGCCTAGCTGCAGAGGGGCTCCTGGATGAACAGCGTCCCATGGCCCCCATACAGGGCCTAGCTGCAGAGGGGCTCCTGGATGAACAGCGTCCCGTGGCCCCCATCCAGGGCCTAGCTGCAGAGGGCGTCCTGGATGAACTGTGTGCCCTGGCCCCTATGCAGGGCCTAGCTACAGACGGCCCAATGTTACAGGAGACCCAGGCTGAGGAGCCAGCCCATTGGGACTTAGAGGCTCTGAGAAGGTACACCGATTGCTAATGACTACAGCTGAGGCCATACATAAACAGTACCATTCTGTTTGAACGCTAATATATAAACGCTAATATACTATATCTACAATATAATCTTGCTTTCCCTGATTCCATTAGCGTGAAGGTAGCATTGTAGTTTCTCTGAAAATGAATATTTCTTCTTTAAAATAGTTTTCTAGGGTTCAAGGCACTAGAATAAAATAGTGAGTGAGATGCTTCGGTCATTTCCTCCTAAGTGTCTGAAGTTTCATCTCTACCTCCCTGTCCTCTTTGACTGCAGCCTGAGGTGTTCTTTCCAAAACACGAAGCCCGAGGAGGTAGACAGCGCCGCTGCTGAAGTGAGTGACACATATTTAGAGTGGAGGAGATTGCTGTCTGTAGCCTGTGTAATCGTGTGTTGACACTGGTTAAAATGACACTGGTTACAATGACACTGTTTACAACGACACTGTTTACAATGACACTGGTTACAATGACACTGGTTACAATGGTGCGGTGACCAGCATGGGACGTGCACTTCTCTAATTCACTCCCATGCCATCACAGAGAGCTGACTATAGTAACCAATGAGACATATGTGTCTCACGTAACAGAGAGCTGGCTATAGTAACCAATGAGACATGTTCTCACGTAACAGAGAGCTGGCTATAGTAACCAATGAGACATGTTCTCACTTCATGGGAATCAAAGTGACTCAAGCCAGGAGCACTCCTCACTAAACATGGCATCACTCAGGTCCAACACATAGTATTTGAATATGACTACTCATATAATACTAGAAGAAATTATGACTTTATTTCTTTATATTTCTGTTTTATCCATAAACGGTTATAATTGGACAGCATGCTGGAGCAAAGGGGTTCTCTCTTCTCCCTGCCTGCTCACTCTCTAGGTTAAACACAAAATATGTCTGTTCTATAGGTCTTTAACAAGGCTAGGTTAAACACAATATATGTCTCTTCTACAGGTCTTTAACAAGGCTAGGTTAAACACAATATTTGTCTGTTCTATAAGTCTTTAACGAGGCTAGGTTAAACACAATATATGTCTGTTCTATAAGTCTTTAACAAGGCTAGGTTAAACAATATATGTCTGTTCTGTAGGTCTTTAACAAGGCTAGGTTAAACACAATATATGTCTGTTCTGTAGGTCTTTAATAAGGCTAGGTTAAACACTATATTTTGGTAATTATCTAGGCTAAAAACAACATTCTGGTAATTCTGTAGGTTAAACACAATATTTTGGTAATTCTCTAGGTTAAACACAACACTCTGGTAATTCTCTTGGTTAAACACAATATTTTGGTAATTCTGTAGGTTAAACACAATATTTTGGTAATTCTGGTAATTCTGTAGGTTAAACACAATATTTTGGTAATTCTGTTGGTTAAACACAACATTCTGGTAATTCTCTTGGTTAAACACAATATTTTGGTAATTCTGTAGGTTAAACACAATGTTTTTGTTCTATACGTCTCTAACAAAGCACTAGCGAACGTATCTTGCCTTACATTGCTACTGACATGGCATTACTTGTGCCTCCATTTTAATCTATTTCTAGTACCTTTACTAATGGAACCATCCACTTCAACAGTAATACAGGTTTGCCATCCCACTAAGCACTTGTGCTGGGCTTAAATGTGTAGAAATATTTGTTATGTATTCTCCATCAGGAGAGAAAAACTTTGTAACTTTGTAACTTTGCTTCAGCGGACAGATTAATGAGCTAAAGACATATTGGGCTGATGCTTATTGATTATTACAAATGTATATGTTTCATTTCCTTCAAAGGGTACACTAGATGTGGGTTTGCAGCTTCAGGCTGCTCGTCCTGAGGCAATGCCCCCCCAGCCCCCCCTGTCAAACTGTGTGGGGGCAAAGCGCAGAAAGAAACGACAGCAAAGGGCCTCAAATGTCCTTCACAAAAGTGCAGCCCAACTTGCCACCTTGTCAAATTCCATGGTGAGTTTCAAGACTACTGAAGAATTAGTCATGGAATCTAACCTTTAATTATATCTCTGAATTCCAAGAGTGGTTACATTTATTTATTTATTTGATTTATTATATTATTATGCATCCTTAATTCCTCCATCATGGTACAATGATTTGCTTAAAATTAACAGCTGTTTATTCTATTTATTTTCAGATCAGACAAGACATATCACTTTCCAGTGTTGAATCATTACCCTCAACAGAATCTGACAGAACAAAAAGCATGGAAGATGTTCATGCTTCCCACACAGATTTACTGCGAAGTGGTGATCCGTCCAAAAGCCAAGCACAAACCCAAAGGGCTCACACAGGAGAAACGTCCAAGACAAAAAAACACAAAAAGACCTTGAAGAAATCACAGAGACAGTCAACGGAGAGAGCAGAGGCTGAGAGACGGAACCAAGCCTACGTTTACCAGAACACACTACAAGACAACATGGTCACCTGTGATACACCAAAACAGAGCCCCTTACCGCAAGCTCAACTGTATAGCTCTGAACCCCGAGGCGTCATCAGGCCTTTAACTCAGAGCACTGGCGATGGTGTGGATACACATACAGAAGTGTCGGCCTGCCATACAGAGCTGATGTCTATAGAAATAGATCAGACACCATGTAAAGTGGCCACCATTGTATTGGACACTAATCTTAACCAACTTCTTCAGGCCACACCCACTGAAAGCAGTGGCCAATCAAGGCCTGAAACCCGTGGTGGCATCAGCACCTTGGACTGTGATAACTCTTCCTCTTTGGGAGGCTCAGAGATCCATAGCTGTGTGGAGCCAGAGACTAAATCTACTATTGTGAGTGCCCAAAGAGCAGGTGTGGATAAATCCCAGGGTGCGTGTAAAGCAGAACACATGGGTAGATCCCCTTCACTGGCTGAGCACAGACAGCACCATTCAGACAGCCATGAGAGCCCTAACAAAGTCTTCACCATAGTGCTGGACATGGACCTGACTCGTGCTCATCCTCAGGAAGTGACGAACAGGAAGTCGTTAGGGGGCAGAGACCCTGGCGCCTTCACCTCACAGGGCTCACACCCATCACACACACACACTCATCAAGTTTCAAGCCCAGAAGGCTCTGTGAAAGATGCCCCGCAGCAAATCCCATCAAATAGCAGGGAGCAGAAGCGTGGTTTGAAGACAGGTGACAGGTCCAATGGCTCAGAGTCAAGGTCAGAGTCAAGGACTCGTGAACTGATGGACTCACCATTAATGGGGTTTCAATCAAATATAACTCCTGTGGTAATTAGCTCAGAGTCGAAGGGTCCAAACTCTACAATGCAATACTCATTGAGCAACACACAAAGGCTACAACCCAACTCCAGGGCCAGCAGTGATGGGCCATCATTCCTGACAATATCGTCTGGAGCCAGGAACATTACAGGGGTAAGTGATTCCTACATATTACGTGTGCTTGTCTCTTTATTTAATATGTTTATTTGACCTTTTATCTGCACTGTCCACTTTTTTTGCTGCAACAATGTAAATTTCTCCGCTGTGAGACGAATAAAGGATTTCTGATTCTGATTATCATTTCATTAACTCTGAATGGAGTAGGCAAAGATTTTATTTTCAGGTGATGGTAAGTATACCTGCAAAGCTGCTAGAAATAGCCTGCAGGATCAGAATAGGGAAATCTCACAGCTCAATAAATAGTATTCTTTCCATTTTGATTATCTGGCCGGTCAGAGAGCGGATATAGAGGGGGTGGCTCTGAGACGTCATTGTGCACCGTTAAGCCTTCTGGAGGTGTCCAGGGCTCAAATTAAGGAAACATCCGGGATGGAGGGTGCCCACTTGAAAACCGCAATGAACTTTCTGCTCTCAATCCAAATCCATGCTGTTCTTTAAAATTATCATCTTGTATTATGGCATAATGGATATTATAACACCTTATCCGTATATGGAAAAGAAGGGGGATTTGTTATTTTGTCCCCACAAAGAAAACTTAAAGACTGAGAAAAGAGTGGGGAGAGAGAAATCACAAGCAGGAAGAGAGGATGAAAAAAAAGATAAATCCTTTTTTTGCCTCAGGGCTCAGAAGTGAGAAGAATGTGTTTGATTTGAAAAGCAGCTCAGTCATGTTAAACTGGCATCATAAAATGAACTCCCCCCTTTGTCATCAGACCTGAGGAACCTAGGGACTACAAATTTCATTAACAAAGAGCCTGTGCTCTCTGCTTACCAGGAACACGTTTCACAATGGGCAATGTACACGTACAACATGTTCAGTTTTAGTTAACATTTTGGACACACTTTCCCTTTCAAACATTTGACTGGTACTGTATATAGTCTACAATATTCATCTAAACATGTCTCTCCAAAACCATTTCCTTTTCAAACGTTTGACTGGTACTGTAAATATTCTACAATATTCATCTAAACATGTCTCTCCAAAACAATTTCCTTTTAAAACTTTTGACCGGTACTGTAAATATTCTGTAATATTCAGCTGAACATGTCCCTCCAGAACATGTTGTCGACTGGTCAGTGGCCGGCTGGATTTAGACCTAGTAGTAGACCAATAGTATACTGTATAAACTGACTTTTCCTGCAGAAACGTTTGACACTAAACTAAGTGATGTTTTCAGCAGCAGTTTGACATACTGTGATACACATGTAAAAACGTGTCTTGTGGGAACTCCACCCTCTATTAGCCGAAGGCAAACTTGAATGTGTGGAAGGAGGAATCAGTGTTAAATGTGACGCGTAATCCAATGACTCCCCTGTGTTTTCTAATGTCCAGACTCTCCCTCTGTTTTGTTTTAATGCCCTGCCTCGCCTATGCTCAACCTGTCACCACGCCCTGGCCCAGTCTTAATACTCCACAAATGTAGCCTTTATTCTCTTGATTCTGACCTGTCAGGGTTATAAAGGTATTTTTACTGCAGTATGCCAAGGTAGGCCGAGATCCCAGAATTGAGTGAAATTAGCATTGAGACCAGCCCACAGTCCCTCGGGGCAGACACAGCTTCCTACTCTGGCACATTCTTGCACTGACTCGCTGTGGGAGCTTAGGCACAACTCATAACGCGGCAACGCAAGCAGCCCTGTCATTATCTGGCTAAACAAGGAACGCAGAGCTACTAGAATGTGACACCACTTTTGTTGTGTCCATGTATGCCCAGCTCCAAGAAGGGCGTGAATCCGAGGGGAGGGAAGGATCTTTACCCTCTGAAATCTGGGCCATGGAGGTTACCAGTGGGACACCATCTTGCTCCCAACAGAAGCTCACCATGCGAGACATACTGTCTGAGGTGCGGTGCTTGGTGGAAAGGTCGGACATCACTAATGTGAGTACCTTTTAGGTAGAAGGATTCTAGCTCAGTGTGCATAGTGTATAAGACCTAAGTTGGTGGGAAAAACCATGCAAAAACATTTAAAGTCATTGAAATGGTTAGTTCAATGGGACAGCAATGCAAATGATAGAACCAACAATTTGCTTAGCTATACTTGCACTTAAGGTTCTCTTACAAAGACTTTATACTGTGAAAGACGTGACCACGAACGACGGATGAGTGGTTACTAACATCAACAGCCTGCTCAGCTCTTTGATCAGTGAACAGATAACACTGGCAGGCTCGTTCCTCAGGCCTCCTGGTCCTGTTTTCCCTCGAGGCCCTGGGCATGGAGAAACACAGGAAAGAGACATGAGTGTCTGGGATTTCCTCCGGACTCATGGGACCGAGCAGAGCAGCTACATTTCTCGAAGACATAAAAAGTTGTTTTTTTTGCTTCTTTCTTGAATTCTTTCTTGAGTCAAAGGAGTGTATTTGAGTCTATGCAGCAAGTTTCTTGGAGCTTTCAGCAAAGGTTTAGGCAGATAACTCAAAGTCTGCGCTGCTGATGTGAGCCATCATACTGTGTGTGCTACACACACTAATCACGTCATACACCTGTTAGGTTATGTGCTTGTAGGATGAGGTGATGGGAAAATTCTCCCACCTCCATCCCAACCGCCACCTCAGGTCTGCTAATCTGTTCCAAAGAGAAATTGATGCTTGCATGCTTCCAAATACTTAGCAGACCCAACCATGCCAAACTGAATAGTATTCCCATTTAATAAATGTTTGTTCATAAGGCAATAGAATAACATATGTTCTGTAAAGAGCAGAGACAGAGGAGAGAGAGACTTGTGTCATGTCATGAAGGTGAATTTGAAGCCATGCAGCCACGAGGCACACATCCAGTGTCACTCCAAATCACTAATCACTAGGTGCTTCAGCCATGAGGCACACATCCAGTGTCACTCCAAATCACTTATTATGCTGCTGGTAAATCCTCGATTTAGTGTTGTATAATACCAGTCATCAATGTGGAATCCTTGGTGTAGCTGTCTTTTAAAGGAATAAGGGATTACTTCTCTACCTATGTTACTGTATTATGTCTGTATGTTTTTACTGGACTCTAAAGTCTGACAATAAAGAATAAAGAAAACAAAAAATTTAAATAATCACTAGGCGGTTCATCCATGAGGCACACTGTTAGGAACGTGACACAAGGGGTTGGACTCAAATGCACAACTCAACACAAAAACGCTTAGAAATAAGAAGTCTTTACTGAATAAGAAGACAAAGTACAACAAACATTCACTCTATGTAGAGGAAAACTTGGTAAGGCATAAGCAAACAAAACTAATCAACTTAACTCTTACAAAATAATTCAAGGCTTGGGCAACGCTGGCTTTCTGAACGTGACATGGAACAAGACGGACTGACACAGGACATTGGGAGACGAGGACTATTTATACATGAGATAACGGGATACAGGTGGCAACAATCAGGGAACGGACTGACAATCACACTGGCGGGAAAACACAAACTAAACATGGCAGACTTAACACACTTGACGTGATGTTACACACATCCAGTGCCACTCAGCCTAGCTCCCAGTTTGTTTACTGTTATTTTCTTTGCTTTTGATTAATGTAGGGTTCCTGTTGCACGGATTCCACTTCGTACTTGGAGCAGTATGACGGGAATGCAGAAACACAGCTTGGTCAAACTGTTGTAAATGTGCTTCGGTGTCGCTATCAGTCAGCTCAGCTAGATCTTCCCTCTATGGCCCAACTGCTGAAAGATGCTGAGGTGACTTGGAGAATTAAACACCACTTCAGTGTGTAACGCTGAACAGCCTGTTGTGTATGAGTGAACCAATGAGAATGTCTGATAGCTAACCTCCAAACTCTGTCATGGTATGGACTTTCTAATGAGTAGAACTAGATTTACAATTTATAAAGTTACAATTCCTACATCCACTCTTTTTGGTGTACCAAACAATTGGCCAACTCTAGGAAAGTCCTGCTTTTAGCCCCAGAAATGTCAACCAAATCAGTTAGCATTTACAATATTAATTAAATGTAATGGCAGCATGGTGGCTCAGTGGGTAGCACTGCTGCCTCACAGCAAGAAGGTCCTGGGTTCAATCCCCACCTGGCCCAAGGGCCTTTCTGTGTGGAGTTTGCGTGTTCTCCCAGTGCTGGCGTGGGTTTCCTCCGGGTACTCCGGTTTCCTCCCACAGTCCAAAAACATGCAGGTTAATTGGTGACTCTAAA
>JAVQIZ010079475.1:0-12024 GCA_036023535.2 Galaxias brevipinnis
TGGACTACACCTCCAGTACCTACACCTTCAGAACCAAACTCCATCTCCTGTCCTGGACTACACCTCCAGTACCTACACCTTCAGAACCAAACTCCATCTCCTGTCCTGGACTACACCTCCAGTACCTACACCTTCAGAACCAAACTCCATCTCATGTCCTGGACTACACCTCCAGTACCTACACCTTCAGAACCAAACCCCATCTCCTGTCCTGGACTACACCTCCAGTACCTACACCTTCAGAACCAAACCCCATCTCCTGTCCTGGACTACACCTCAAGTACCTACACCTTCAGAATCAAACCCCATCTCCTATCCTGGACTACACTTTCAGTACCTACACATTCAGAAGGACACCAACAAGAAGATGTGATGTTTGCTGCTACTGCGACCTGAAGCAATCTCGCTCAAACAGACAGGCTTTAAGATACCACAGGATAGATCTACCTCATGCAGGCTACTCTGAGTCACAGAACAAGCCATTATATAAGCCATAGGTCTGATGGAGAAATGTCTTCTCTGGCCCTCCTCTCCTCTCCTCTCCTCTCCTCTCCTCTCCTCTGCTCTCCTCTCCTCTGTTCTGCTCTCCTCTGCTCTCCTCTGTTCTGCTCTCCTCTGCTCTCCTCTCCTCTGCTCTCCTCTCCTCCCGCTCTCCAAATGTCAGGTGAAGTGAAGGATAGACTGGAGAGAAAAGAAAACATGTTCCAGAGCCAGTGTGAAAATGACAGCCATAGCTCTCTCTCTCTCTCTCTCTTTCTCCCGTCTTGTATCCCTTGCCCACCCCTCCCTCCTTCCTCCCCCCAGTCTCTCGTTCCTCAGTCTCTCCCTGACAGTCTCCCCACAGCTCGTCTTCAGGAACATGGCAGTGAATGTTCGCCGCGCCTCCGTCAGAGCCAAAATGGACGTGGAGGGGAACAGTGGCTGGTCCCCCAGTGTCAGGCCCCATTATCATATTTCATTCTTCCATTTCTCCATGTCGGCCTCAAGATTGCCTCGGCAGAATGGATGACACTGTCAAAGGCAAACATGAAGAGAAACCTGTAATGGTGTGTGTGTTTGTGGGCGTGCGAGTATGTGTGTGTGTGTGTGCGGAGAGAGAGAGGGAGGGTGATTTAAAGAGGGTGTATGAGGTCACTCGCAGCCAATTAACTCGGGGGGCGATATGTCACGTCCAGTGGAATGACCCCCCCAGGAAACAGATTCATCTGCAAACAGAGGAGCCAGACAATTATGAGTCTATCCTCCATGATAATAATGATATTCTTTGATGTGGTCTCCGGGACTGAAAAAAGAATCTTGCCGCGAGAGCTTGTATATTTGTTTGTGTGTGTGATTGAGCTTGGCCATGACATTTTGTGTGTGTGTGTGTGTGTGTGTGTGTGTGTGTGTGTGTGTGTGTGTGTGTATGCGTGTTTGAGGGTTAGAGTGAATGTTGTATCCGTCGGGACAAAAGGAACAATTAAATGCAAATCACCTTTTGATGAGAAAAAATGGAGACTGAACAGTGTCTGGTTTCTGGAACCTTTTGAAGAGCTTTTTGTACACAATCAATCCCCAAGGGCTCTCTTTCTTTCCCTTGGACTCCTGTTTCGTTCCCATCTCCACACCTCTCTCTCCTAACGCTGAGAAACGGATAAAAGTCGCGGAAGGCCATGGCCTGAATGTCAATCATCAGATCCTGTGGATTCACCCATAAAGTGTTTTAAATTTACAGTGAAAAAAAATGATTACCATAATAACGCAGGAGGAATACTGATTCATTCAAGTGGTCTAACAAACAGACATACACTATCAGTCAAAAGTTTGGATACACTTTCCCATTGAAGAGAATGTATGTCTGATGTGAAATGTTAAACTGCACAGACAGAAAAAAATGGCCGTTTTTGATATCCTTACATTTTAACCAATATTGCAGTCATTTCTGATAACATATAACTCATCCATCCATCCATTAGCTATACCGCTTATCCTATGCAGGGTCACGGGGGGGCCTATTCCAGCCGACACAGGGCGAGAGGCGGGGTACACCCTGGACATGTCGCCAGTCTATCACAGGGCCGACACATAGGTACAGACAACAACTCACACTCACACCTACGGACAATTTAGAGTCACCAATTAACCTGCATGTTTTTGGACTGTGGAAGGAAACCGGAGTACCCGGAGGAAACCCACGCAAACTCCACACAGAAAGGCCCTTTGGCCAGGTGGGGATTGAACCCAGGACCTTCTTGTGAGGCAACAGTGCTACCCACTGAGCCACCGTGCTGCCCGCTAATAAGAATAATAATGACTAATAATTAATGCTGATGGATAATGAATAATGTTGGATTAGGCATACTATTTCTATATGATTTTTGAGATAAAAAAAAACAAAACGCATTCGAATTCTGATTTGGAAATCGATTTCCATGGCAATGATCGAAGCTTTGAAGCATTCGGGTCAGCCGACTGATGATTTCTATTCAACTAGTTACTTTACCTAGTGACTAGGAGTTAATTCACTGAAGTAAACAGTATGTCCGTGACCACTTGAATTGTTGCTTACCAGGTAGACATTGTCCTTGTCCTGGAAGGCATACAGGAGCTGTGGAATCCAGGGACTACAGTTTAGGGAGAGGATCCTTCGCTCCTCTTCATAGCACACAACCTGGAGTTGGAAAGTGGTAGTGAGTACACACTTGGGATCTGGAGTATGTTGCAACGTACAGCCAAGTGTTGAATGTTCATTATCTGAACAGTTTGAAACACGTGTTAATTGACTTTTAGTGTCACTGATTCATCACACACCACAGTACATCTGCTTATGGCATTTTGAGAACATGTAAGCATAACTAACTGTAATTACACTGGTGCTTTAGTGTCTTAAGTACCAAACCTTTGCATTGTCACTCCCCCTTTGCACACAAAGCACTTCAACACAAAGCATGCCAGGAAGCTTACATGATCTTGAGTTCGCAGAGAGCTCTTCTCCATCACCTTCAGGGCACAGATGTCCCCGGATGATGTTTCTCTGACCACATGGACGTCAGCACAGTGGCCTCGGCCCACCAAAGCGCACACCTCAAAGTCTTGTAGCTTAGGTTGGAGGTCCTGAAGCTCAGACACCACCTGGGAAACTGGCTCAGGCACATCAATCACATACACCACTTATTCCAGTCCACCAGCTGTATCTTCATGAAATACCAATCACGATTTTCCCTCTGGTGATGCTTTGCCATTATTGCAATGATACTCATTAAATCAATCCTTAGCTGAAAGTTTTCAAATACCATTTAATATGCATTGATATAACAGTAATTTAACAAACTAAAAAATATATCATTTGAGAAGAATTAAACAATTGGACTGTAGTGATTATCTGGATCAGCAAAGGTAGATTTAAAAAAATACACTAGTTTAACAGAATTTATAATTTTTACTCTAGACAACAATGTGTAAAAGTTATATTATAATTATTTATTTTCATTAGGCTTTTGTGTCAATCTGGACCCAAAAAGTTTAACTGCAACAAAACCCACGTCCCAAAAAACAAACACTTTTCTAAAGGTCTTCAAAGCCTCTATGTATTAATAAAGTGCGGGAAGATTAATATATTTATTTGCTATTTATGGATAAAAATAACAGCTTCTAATGCTGCCTGAAGTTAAAGGGACGTGCTTTACAGTCACTTTAAAAATTCCAAGACATATTTCTCCAAAATAGCGCTAATGGAGTCATAAATAGTCCAGATTTAATTTGGTCAGCACTTGTTTAAACATGCATAATAAGAACCCAAGCATTAACACATAGAGCTAACAGTTCACTCATTAAATCAAGATACTGATGGTGTACAGGAGGACTCTGGAAAAACTGTAGGTATGTGTGAATGTTTTCTTACACTTGTTCACAAACTTGGCCACATACTGTATCTTCATGAGTTTTGGAGAGCTGCACTCCTGGTATAAGAGCAGCAGTGCTTCAAGCAGCTCTTCTCGAGCCAGGTGCCCTCCCCCTTGCTGTCCCTTTAGGCTCATTTTACCCTAGGAAGAATATACAAAGTTGAACATCAGTCGCTTTAACAGATCAATTGAAATTATAATGGTAAAAAGTATCTTGAATCATCGACACATTAGCAACTGTACAACACATTTCAATAAGCAAAGAGGTCTCCCTCCATACATCAAAACCCATTTGCTGCTTTTGAAAATCTGTCCCCCTAAAAAGAATGAGCTAACGTTGAGCCAACAGAAGACTAAATTGAAACTAATCTGATCATATGAAGTAATTAAGTGTGCTATGTTTTGATAATACAGCACGATATCATATACCATCTCTGTGTACTTCGGAATCGACTTACTATGCATTCGTTAGACTACTAAATATTAACTTATGTTCCGGTCGGCATATTTCGTATGTTAAGGACGCGATTCCGAACACTGCACATAATGTCAATGATCTAAGCCTAAAGTCAAAGCCAGATTAAGTTATTCCTATTACTGCATGTATCAATACAATGTTTTACATTGTCGGTGTGGTGTAAATCACACCGTTAAGATACCTGTAACAGGTGGTTAAGACGCGAACTGCGACTAGTGATGGGGTCTGCTGATGAAGAGGAGCACGTTCTCAGGCTCCCTCCTTGGCTCGCAGACTTGAACTTCAACATTCGGACGTTTTTATTTGATATCGCTTAGCCTAAGCAAAAGAAAAACAACGTTATTCTCAGCCTAGTACCCCTGACAAATTCAGTGACTGACCACAAAATTACACTAAAATTACATGTTTTGTCGTTAACTCGCCAAGCTAGCAAACTAACTAAGCGTATCGTAATTACTAAGTAAAGTAAGTATTTGAAACCAACGTTAGCAAGATAGCAGCAGGCTAGCTACGTAAATAAATAAGCATATCGAATAAAGACAGAAGATGTAGATGTTTACACAGTGCGTAATAAAACAAAGCACACTCACCAATTCGCCATTCAATGTCTTACAATAGTTTTGTTAATGTTCTTAAAATAAACATAAGGTTTCAAGTTAAAGTTGCAAAAGACACGTCCTCTTATTACGGTCAACGTTGCTTCCGTAGTCATTCTCAGAAGAGAGCATTCAAATTTTGCGCGTTCTTGTTCTTGACAGGTCCCACCCACTCAACCCATGAATAGACCAGAGCAAACATCCGGGAACTTACCCTTGCGTCATGCCCCCGCCCCTTTGGGGGGAAACATCCTGTCCATTTTGGCTGGCGGTCAATACAAAATCCAAGGTCTTGGACAATACAATAGCATAAAGTAAGAACACAGTGTTGCTTTTTAACTACTAAGAGCCCAAATCCCATGGCCAGTCAGGCAAACAATTATATTATGTGGTTGCTGATCTATGATCGACGTTCTTATATAGTGAATATTTAAGAAAGGGATAGGTGTCCTTGGTTTAGTCTTCCTCCATCAAAGTGGACATAAGATCACACCAAATGGTCATATATGTCAGATCCTGACATATACAACTACCTTATTGAATCTGTCTGATCTGTCCCTTTTTCTGTCTTTAAGAGTTAAGTCTGTCCAATGTGACGTTGATGTGAACTGAGAAAATCGCTAACGTTGTCAACCTGCAATATTAGCATGCTAGCAGCCTCGCCAAGCTAGACTCAAGAGCCCCCACACACAAAGTTAACTAAATTATACGAATATGGGTTAATGATTGGAAGTAACTGTTAGCCAGCTGCTTGTACTTATTTATGGGTGCGTTTATAAATTTAATCTGATGTCGTGCTGATGTCGATCAACCAAGGCGAAAAGTTGACCCCGTGACACATTTTGTGACAGCCCCATCATTTGCATAATGAAGAAGAAATGCATACAGAAATGTAAAAAGAAATACCAAAAGGAAATGTAAAAACCAACTTCTGAAGAAATGTTTAAAGAAAGTAAAACCGAGGTAAAAAAAGTAAATTGGAAGTACATAGTAGGGGAAATGCAAAGCAAATGTAAAAGGAAATGTAAAAAGCAATAAAGAAATGTAAAGAGGAAAGTAAATGGGGATGTAATACAAAGGAAAATACAATCCATGGCATTTATTTATTTTTGAGTCATTTATTTATTTATGTATTTATTTTTTATTTTGGCAGGTTTGGTTCTCCATAAATCTCATTGGTTACAGATAGTACCTATTGTTTTTGTCTTTATTTAAATACAGGGTCATCTCACTCATAGTACACCTCTTTTGCGGCCCAATTGATCTTGTCAGTAAAAAGAAGTTTAAACATAAACCCAAAAATATATTTAGTAAACAGTTTTTATTGTATTGAATGAATATATATGTATTACTTCAAAGCAAAATATACATATATATTTTTCTTTATTTTTTTTCTCGTAAGGAAAAAAAATATCCAATTGCCACTAGTAGTATCAACATGCAGTCTGTTTTTAAATATTCTCTCACACAAATATTGAGGCCTGGATAATGATTGATTAATTAGGTTGTAATTGTTTACGGTACATACCATCAGTTGCAGGTTGCAAGTTTTTCAATGAGGGTTGTGCTGATAGGAGATTGTTATAAAGACACATACTACATACATTTTTATATATGAATAGCATCAGTTGAGTTGAATGAGTAGCAGTGGATTACTAATAAAACTGTTATGATTGCAAAAACTATTATGTAAAAAATACTTTAATCTAATAATCAATTGGTATTTGTATGTAAAATTCACCTGGTACAATTTGACCTAAAAAGATTATGACTATGTACCACATTTTTGTAAACCCAAAATGTAATAATGCACAACCATATCTTAACCCAGATCAGGGCCATTGCCTTTATTTTTGTTCCAGACATATGGGTCATTTAGATGTTTTTTTCTTGTTATAAGGAAAGAAAAGCCTAATGAAATTCCTGATGTAAGGGCGGCCTGACTGGGATCCTCTTGGACGGTGAGTGGGTCGCCCTCAACTGGCTCCTGCTGTGGCAGGTGGGGCTGGGGGTGTGGGGTTAGGGTTAGGGTTAGGGATAGGGTTAGGGTTGGGGTTGGGGTTAGGGATGGGGGCAGTGAAGCAGCCTCTCTTGTGCCACTGCATGTCGCGAACACGTCGGACAGACTGAATTTGAGGTGTATTGGCTCCCCAGTCGTTCCAGTGCTTGTAGTCGCCATGCTCAAATACATATTGACGTCCCCTGTAGCCTGGATACGTGTACCCTACCCACCTTGGTACACAAAAGAAAAGGATATTTATATCAAAGAACTATGAATTCTAGCCAATTCATACAAGCCTAAATTAACATTGAGCCCCTAATCAACAGTGAGCTGCAGCTCACTCAACCACTTTAGATATTAACCACATGTTGCAGGCTAGGTTTGCTTGATAAACGAGGCACGCCACAGTTGTTTAAGAATTCTATACCTAATTGTATGATCATTTCCAATCTAGAATTTGATGCCCTAAGAGCAATGATTCCCTTTTTAAGCCTGAATATGTGGGTAATTTAACTTTACGCTTCTAAAATAGAGAATTGAAGTCAGTGCGAGCCTTACGTTCCATTCATTGCCTTCACACTTCCCACCCGGTCCTGAAAGCCATGTACCCATAGGCTTGGGACATCATCGTCCACAATCTCCATCTTTGTGCCAGTATAGCTTCCATTCTCAAAGAGATGCAGTTTATGCTCTGCACTGTCCTGAAGAGAAAATAACAAAATAACTACTGCTTTAAAACAAATAGACCCAGAATAACAAGTTATATTACTGGACAGAGACCCAGAATAACATTTACCAATAGTCTGACCAAGCTAGCTATTGTCATTTAATATTAATATGGCTATCAGCAGGAAGGGTGTGTCTTGTGGTCTGTCGCTCCACAATTCAAACATCCTGAAAAACATAGAAATAACTTATTCCTTGAAAAACTCCATAGTTAATGGAGTTTTTAATACAGATTCATGTTAAGAATTCCCAGTTGCAATTCCCTTTTGTCCTCTTAATAAAGATGAAACCTTTTTAATGAAGGAATACTGACCACTCGCAGTGGTCTGAAGGAGCCCAGGCTGTAGTTGTTCTGGCTGTTGGACCAGGTGCTCCAGCGGGGATATTCACCCTTCTCCATTACAAACTGCTCTCCAGCAAAGCCAGGACGCTCAAATGCCACCCATCTTCAAATAGGAAGGGGTCAATAAGTGTACATTTTTTGTCTTGAAGGAATCACAAGAAATGTATTTGAACCAACATGCAGATTTAGGTTTAGGTTAAATACATACCTGCAACTCTTCTTTACAAAATTGAATCACAATTCTAACTCTAACACATTTAGCAGTCCTGAGCTGTCTGGTTTTAGGGGGTATACTTACGGTCCTGACTCAACAATGACTGAGCCCACCCTCTCACTCTTCTCTATCAAATCTTTGCATTCTGTTGACAGCTCCAATTTTTTTCCCCGGAAGTTCTCAAATTCAAATGCCACCAGCTGCGAGCAAAGAAATCCATGACAACCAGTCAGATTGATGGTATATGTGCGGTTAGTGGGAATGTTTAATGAGCGATGTTTGTCACTCTGGTTGGATTGCATTTCAAGAGCTGGAATTTTTATTAAATTGTATTTCCTTACCTATTGTTTTGTTTTTTATTTTTAAATTACCTTATAGCTAGCTCCAGCTCCTCCCTGGCTTTTCCCTGCAGCAAGTTGATCTGGAGCACCCTGTTGATCCAACATTTTCCTTCTATATACCAAAACGAAAACGGTACTGTTACTAGAATCACAAACATTGGCACAGAAATTACAACATAGAGTAGGGGGGCTATTTTTGAAATGTGCACATTCGTCTAGCTTGCCCTAATGTTTCAGATCAGCAGGGGTTGCCCATGAGCAACTTTTCAGAGAATTCTAACATGCTTGAAGAGTAAAATAAATTATAAATAAATAAATAAATAAATAAATAAATAAGAATTACTTTTCATGATGAAATACACAGCTTGTGAATATACATCTCTATGCAACTTAAACCAGTATGATAAAAATTTAATTTTAACTAATATGTAATACATATAGTTATTACATTTTATTTGCAACATTCTTAGAGTTCGGTCTGTTGTTGTTTTTTAGGTATTGTGAATCCTGAAAGTTCCAACTTGTCAAACAACAATACTCCATAAATTGTCACATTGCATATCTGAAAATGGCCATTCAGACCACCACAAGGCAAACATGACATTTCAATATTCTACTGGAAGGTTTGGGAAAAGTAAAACGAGGGGAGGGAGAGAGAGCTAACAGGAACAGCTGAAGGAGTTGGAGGGGTTAATGTTACCTGGATGGCTTGTGCCTCACTGCACCACGTACGAGCCACACTCTCTCCGTTTTTTCCTCTTTCTTTTCTTTCTTTCTTTCGTTCTGTATCTCTCTCTTGGTGTGTGATCGTATGACAGTGTGGATGCCTGGCGAGCAGACATCTAAGCGGGGGTATTTATGGTTTATTTCTGACCACAGCAGCACAAATCCACAAGGCTGTTGATGCAGCAAGTCTGTCGTTCCCATTGTGTCCATCACACTGACTCTCAATAGGGCTTTGCCCTCAGCCCTGGCACACTGGCACCAACGCTGGGCATACTCATCATCTAACAGTGGGCACACAGAGAGATAGCTAGCCAAGAGGATCCCACTCAGCACTAACGGCCCCACCTAGTTCTCCACCTTCTGTTCTCCTGTAACCTGTCAGTTCACTACTTATTCTGATGTTTTCATTTGGCAATATGGTTTGCCTACTGGCATTACCTCTTTAATTCTCAAATTTTGCAGACAATAGTGATTCTGGCTACGTTCCCAACTTCCCAGGTATTGGATTTATTTACCTATGCCGATTACTTTGTAGTTGGTCAAATTTAGCTTTCATCTGTACGCATGCACACTCTTTATGCACTGCATATATTTATTCGATTTCTAGCTATAATTTCAAAAAGGGAAATGCAATTTGTATATATTTGTTGTTGAGCTTCACATACTTCTTTGTCAACAATTTATTTTTTGTAAAAGTATATCATGATATATTGTAGAGTAGTGCTTATGATGAATTCCCTATAGTAGGAATATAATATATATAACAGGAAAGAAATACAGTAAATTTTATGTAAAAGTTTTGTTATGAATTTGTATTGTACAATTTAAGTCATTAAATTGCAAATTGAAATATCCCATCCAGATGATTTTCTAGTGACTGTGAATAGAACAACTGACAACAAGGGAGAGTCCTTGCAACACATTGGAGAGACAGCTGACCAGGGTGAATAGACCCTAATGGGGCAGACATGGGCTAGCAACTCATGTCTGCAGCACTAAACACTGTAATCAGTGGATTGAGTACACCCACCTAAAGCTACTGACAGAACTAAAGTGAAAATACCCCTAGAGTCTGCAAGAGCGGGGGCAAAAGACGACACACATAATAACACAGTTTTGACCTTAAGCAATGCCACAACTATGAGCACCAGAAGCACTTCAGAAACCAATGCAATCATAGGTAAATGTAACCAGATCAGCCCTTGTGGCTGGGAAAAGGTAACAACTGTAAGGGGCCTGAGAAAACAACAAAGTAAGAAAGGGTGCTTAAGTATGGAGAGGCGGAAGCATCGCATTGACTTGTACTTCTTAAGAAGTCAAGCAAGTAAGTCGAATGAAGGCCAGCGGCTGGACACAAACCAAAGTCCACAGGCCATCAACCACTTCAGCACTGAGGCGGTGCAGACATGCACAGTAAGACAAGGGGATAAGGTGGTAGAGCCCAATCAGGCACAAAAAAACTCCAAGCAGAAGATCAGTGACCAAAAACCTAAAGTATTGTTGGCCACCGAAAGCCACTGAAAAGAATGTTCGGGACTCTATTAACATAGACCAAAAAAAGGCACTTGAACAGCTTAGAGGCACAGTTTAAAGGAAATTACATAAAATAAGAGATTTTATATATGATTTTGGAAAGGAGAGATTTGGGCTGATGGAGAAACTTAAAAAAAAAAAAAACTCAGTTGGAACCAATAAAATCAAGGAGGCAACAAGAGATCAACCAGCTAATAAAAGAAAGAAACCGAAAGAAGTAAGAATGAGCAAGGAATCAATCCCTTCAAGTCCTTGTTCAACGAAGCAAAGGATGAAACTCTGAAAACAACCAAAAAGGAACTGGAGTTCCACCTAAAGGATAATCACACACAAACCATTCACAGTTCCTGCAGATATTTCACCAATTGAGGACCAAGTGGAACAAATGAACACTAGCCCTCCCAAATGGAAATAAGTCGAAAATGCAGTTAGACGTGCCAGAGCGGCTTCGACACCAGGACCTAATGTAGTACCTTACAGGCTGTATAAAAATACTTCTGATGTCCTGCATTTCCTTTGGAAACTACTGAAAAACAAATTCTTCCCAGATTGTGGCATCGAGCCAGTGGAGTGCTTATTCCCAAAGAGAATGATTCAAGAGACATATTAGTTCGGACCAATTTGCTTGCTCAATGTTTAGGGGAAAATATTTCTTCATGTAATAGCAGACGAACACCTTACAAAGAACAAGTTAATAAATACCTCAGTACAGAAAGCAAGCATATCAGGCTTTTCTGGGTGTCTGGAGCACACTAGCATGATACGGCACCAAATTCAACTAGAAATGCATTTCCCTGCGCAAATGCGATGTGATGCATCGAAGTTATTCAACTGACCGCCTTAGCGGACAGAACCTACCCCTGCAGCACAAGCGGACTGCGGTCCACACCTTATATGTGCTACAGGGAAGCCCACCTATACGTTGCCGTCTCAAGGCATTGATTGTTTTACTTTTTAACGATTCCCTCAATACAAATTCCCCTTGCCTTCTTGCATCTTTCTTATTTGATGTTGATTTTTCCTGCTCTGAGTCTGTGTTGTCCGTGCAATTTGGAGCCAATAGGCCATTACAGTATAATTTGAACAAGCTAACTTGTAACCTTGTGAGAGCTCCAAATCTAGCTAAAACCCTGTCTGTCAAGGTAACGGTAAATATATATTATATGATTGATTCGATAGCATTA